>JACXGM010007863.1:6421-29997 GCA_016801145.1 Umbra pygmaea | reverse complement strand
CATTACTTCTATGATCCATTAGGCCTATATGGTTAATTCATTTCGTTATTTCCTTCTTTTTTGCGAAGGCTTATTTCTAGGATCCAGTACATACGGTACGGATCAGTATACTGATTCTTTTCGTTCATTTCGATCTGCGCATGCGCAAATGAACGATACGAATCAAAATGATTCGTTCATTTGAATGAACGAGATTCAAGGATACGATTCAGTAAAAAGAATCGAACTTCCCATCACTAATGTCAACTCACTTTTATAACACTTCATGTACACAACAATCACATAGTAATAACTACTCAAATAAACTTAGAGAGTTTTATTTAAAATATATTGTTGTGTATACACTGACTTATTGTAAGTAAAGGCAAGGTATATTTAATACTTTTTAAGATTAAACAGATAAAATCAACTAAATCTAAACTATTTTAAGTATTTTAAACCTACATGGTGGGCATAGGACTTTTTACAGTGTTGTTTTGGTTTCAGTTCCCGCTCTTTCAGTCATATGGTCTAATCACATGCTTCCACTACTCCAATAGATTTCTTGATTGATTCCACAGCTGACGTCCATTACACATTATCTGTCTATTTAAGCAGTGTTTGAATGTTGTCAGGTTTTCTAGTATTGTCTTGCTGTATGTCTGTGCACCAGTGTTATATGTAACTGACTATTTTGCCCCTTGAGGCTATTTTCATTTTGTTTGTGTTTTTCGGATGAAAACTAAGTTTGTTTTATCCTCAACCTTTCACGCTTGTCTTTTCACTACACTGCCCCATGGATTGTTGTTACAGTACAAACTGTTTTAACACCAACTCTGGGGTTCCATTGCGTTGATTTGACACTCGCATGCATTAGTTTAACACCTCAGTTAACACTGTAGCGTCAACACTGGAAAATCAACACTAGACATTTGGCTGTGTACCCTTAAGTTAAAGATGACCCCATAGTCATTGAGTCCAAAGTGTTGTAATACAGATACAAATTATCGGTCAATGTTTATCTAAACATATAATAAAATTTTTCACAAAATGAACATACTAATTTTGTTTATTAACTGTGTCAGTTTCCACACAACCAACTGAAAGTGCACGATGGATAACTAAAGAAGATAATAATGTTGTACATACATTTGACAGGATCCGTTAACAAGCAACAGAGTTTACTGCAAAAAGCTCCATCTCAAAATCTAAATGTATAGCATCAAGTGACTTTGTTACTCTTTTTGTAAATATAATGTTGATGCTAACCATGTTGTGAATTTTTTAATTGTTATACTGACACTTAACTTCGACAAAATCTAAAAAATAGCCCTTACAAATCTCCATTGGCCTCTCTTCATATTTGTCAGATGAGATTGCATCGTTCACTAAACATCTTACCATAATGGTCAACATTCATTCAATGTACATACTGACAATGCACATTATAGGCTTGTGTTAATGTTTAAAGTAATGCATTTTTTTTCTAGGCCAGCGTTGCACATGATGTTTGAGTTTTCTGTTGCTAGGGTGACGTTCTAATTTGGCCTCGTTGTATAAATTGTGGTTAGAGCAACAGGTGCCTGTTATCTTTGTCCCCTTGTTGCAGAGTGCTGTGTGTGTGTGTGTGTATGTGTCTGTATGTTGTGGTGCCTTTATGTCTTTAGAGGGACTGATATACACGCCCACAGTCTGAGACAAGAAGGAACAAATGTAGGCTCTGCGGTTCGCCGAACACCACACCCCAGGGATTTACAGCATTTGTTTACCGGCTCCCCGTGAAGGTGTGAGTTTTTAAAAAAAATGACTGTGTTTATGCTTAAACATTTATAAGCACACAGACACAGACACTGCAAAGACATCAACTAATTGTTCTATTTTCTACCTCTATTCTGTTCATGCTCTAAAAAAAATCTACCAACCGCCACCCTGCTTGACCTTTAAATTTTTCCACTGCGCTTCTCAGGCAAGGAGGTGCATTCAAGATCAGAGTTTATAGGTGGCAGGGTGTTAGTCTCTACTCTGATTATAGTGCAGATTTTTTTCTCTCTGGAGTTGAGTGGGTGAGACACTGCTGTACACAATGCTGGGTTTTAGGGCATTATTCTCCTCAAACATTACTTGGGTTATGCCACTACTATTCATGAGTAAGTGCTTCACAAATACTGGCTATTTGGCATTTGGAATATTTGACTCATTCTTTGAGAAGCTTCTATTTTGCCACATATGTGCTTGTTTGAGCTAGTTGTACTGGTGCTCAATGTGAAACTATTTGACTTGACACCACCTAATACAGATTTACAGTGCTGTGACTTACAGGGACTTGCTGGCACCATAGAGAATACTTAATTCTATTTATTTTAAAAATGATTGTTTAGTGCCTTTGTCACAGCCGTAATAGGGAACATGGTAACTATAACAGATCGTACAGTTATTAATGAAAACAACGATGGTTATAACTACTCTAAATGCAAGGGTTTCGGCATAGCTATAATGTAAAGAATCACTGTACGAATTACTAATTTTTACATGGAATTATGTTTTGTTTCAGGTCTAATCGGTCTGCTACAGCTTTTAACATTTAAGGAAGGGAGCTATACCCAGTCCCACCTTTTGAACATTGGCCTCTGATCCACACTGGAGATAAAGGCCTTGTGTATGTGGTCCCATTTGAATATGTAGAAGGGAAGTTGTGTGCTGTTTTGCAGGGTTAAATATTTATGGTCTGGCCTACGGCATGTTGTTCTGCACTGGGCATGGACCTATCTACAGTAGGTAGTTAATTCAGTCTCTGAAACCACCTTTGAACCCCTGATCTCCTGGCGAAAGCCTGACATGGTTTGTGGCTGTAACTCTAAGGCCCTCTTCCTCCAATCGCTTTCAGAGTTTTCTGTCTGTGATATATGCTTTCAGGGAGGTGGCGTCCTCTAATCCTAACCCACATTTAGCGAGACCCACTCCCCATGACCTTACCAGCAGAGCAGGGAGTCAGATTTTACCCACCAGAGCGCCACTGGTGTTCCCTACTCTGTTATTCCAACACTCTGGTTACAGTCCTAAACCCAAGGGGGTCTTTAACTGCCTAGAGATCATGACCCAACAGTTAACAGCAACAAAGGAAATGCCCAGTACATTCTTAGCCGGACTTTCTCCATGTTACCAAGTCAGATATGTGGTTTAGCTGTACCCAAGAGACGTGTTGCCTGCCTTTAGGTAAAGTAACCCTGTCATAGTCCTATTGGATTGTTTGCATCTTTTATTTCTGATCATTGTGATAATCCAGAAATACAATTTGCACAAATGTTTTCCAGTTTTACTTCTGTGTAATCATTTTGAAACCTTTGATTCCTATTTTTTAAGGAAGGAAGCAAGCATAGTCTCTGCTAACTTAAACAATGTTTATTATCTATGTTGCCACACCATCATATAATCTCAGTTCATGCTGCCTTCTAATCCCTTTTCTTTTTGACTATGATGGAGCCATGAATTACCCCAAAAATCAATGCTGCCAAAGAAGCGTTCTGTTTATTTGAACATGAACTCCAATACACTAAAACTGTCTGGTCATAGTACTCATGACTAATTTCTCAAAATGTATGAGTTTTGTCTATGTACTCTTGAATTTCATGCTGTCATTGTCAATTGTTTGTCAAAGGTTAACATGTTGTAATCTATAATCTACCTAGGGTCATTCCAGTTAAGTGTTTTTTTTCATAAGCAAAACTGACATAAAACAGAATTCTTAATGATCATCCTTTCACTCCCTCCTCACTATCTTTTCTTCATCTCATCTGCTAAACCCAGCCGGTTCTACCACTTGGAATTTAAAGCTTCTTCATCTAACCCCAGCAAAACTAACACATATTGTGTGGTTTCTTTGGGGGAAGGCCTGTTCAAGAATGTTCCATCAGTTCACAGCATCATGGTGTCTTTCTCAGCAAACATCAAAGCGTTACCTTGCTTCTAGATGTTCATGCTATACGACATTTGTAAAGTCTTATTTCATTCAGGACCCTGCGCATTCTGTCTGGACTTAAGAAACTATTTGTTGGTGTTTCTGCTTGTGCCCCTCAAACTCCTGGATCTTATCCAGAATGCAGCAGACTGCCTGGTGTTTAAAATTCCCAAGACCTTCCATGTCAAACTGCTCTTCCACTCACTCCACTGTTTCCAAGTTAATGCTTGCCGCCACTACAAGATAATAGTGCTTTTCTATGCAAAAGCTATAGTAACTGCCCATTCTTTCCATTAGGGTATGCCAGAAACCTAGAACACTTTCCCAAGTGTTCTATTTTATTGGTATTTCAGTTACTACAGGCTTCTGTGGTTGTCCCATCTAGAGATTTTAATATGAAAACAAATTTGGGTTAAGCGCTAACGGCGGTACGATAATGAACTTAGAATGTGCATATAATATAAACAATATAATACACATCCAGACTAAAATTAGTTGCTTAAAAAATAGTTTTGCATTGATGAAAGTCACAGACTGGAGCTTTAATATGGGGCATGCAGTGGACAAGGGATCAACAATTATTTTCATAAATAATTTTCAGGCATGCTTACTGAATTTGCCCATGATATCTTCATGATCAAAGGGATATGCATTACAGGCTTCATTAATATGAGGTGATGCATTCCTATTTCACTTCAGCAGTTTGTCAGGCGCACCCAGTCTTGATGCCTGTGGTCTTACATACCTGTTTAAACAGATGTTATATTAGTTGTCACAGTAAAATACCCATCTGTTAAGAATATTCTGAATGTCTTGCAATACTGAAACACACAATGTATTTTAGAAATGTGTACTGTGATGGCAAATATGTAACTACCGTTAACACCTAAAAGTGATTTATTGTAGCCCAAAGCAAGTCAAAATAAACCTTTGTAGGAGTATATCGCACTATGCAAAAAATATTTATGCAGCTACCCAGTATTTGCTTGGTTCCAGTCCCTGAATCGCTATCCACTCCCACGTTTTGAATTTTCTTTTGGGCGATTCAGGGTTTGGCTTCGCTTGCTTCAACTTTACCTCACCTCACCGACCGAGTGTGTACCTTACACACGACAGAGGATTAGACAACAGTGTGACAAAATTAAATGAGAGATGGAGACAACAACAGCAGCAGTGCTGGCAACGGAATAAATTATGATAGCGAATAGCAGCTGTTTAAAAGAATCCAGCCAGTAACATCCCTAAAACCACAGCAGGAAATTGCGTTAAATGCATTCATGTAATTTATTTAAAAAAATGGTCAGTAATGTGACGGTTGATGACAATGCTATCAAAAGGTGTTAGGTAGTTTGTTCACAATACATTAGCCAGTTGATGGTCTTGTCACAATGACGTAAGAATAGTATGATTGGTTAGGAGATGAGGACTAAGTCTTTTGCAATCATCGTGGAAAACGGCTAAAGAATGGCTAACTAGTGTATGAGAAATGTTTTGGATGGTTTTGTGTTTTGACGTTTTTCTTTTTGCTTTTGTCTAAGTGTTATATGATTTAGCTTCAGGGGTTTGGTGGGGGTCTTTCTTTTAAACTTAGAAATTAAGCAATAACTCAGCAATACACTAGGTGATGTTTTTTACGGTTGGTAATGCTTGGCCTATAGAGCTGCATGCAGTGTGTATTTTAAGGATTACATAGAACTGTATTAGCCAAATGCGGCACCAAATGCGGCACCAGACCAGTTCTGATTAAGAGAACTGCGATGGGCGAAGTGTGCCAAAACCAGTCAATCAGTTTATTAGTTTACAGTATATCATGATGATTAGCCATCTTGATATGTACAGGCTGTTGTTATCTGGGAATAAATGCTTGTTCTGAGAGCTTGTATTGTGCAATTTTGAACAACATTGGATGTGGAGTCACAAATCTATGTATACTCACTACTATTATTGTTGTTTCAAGGCTTTTTTAAGACAGCATGCCTAGCATTAGGCAGTGGGTCTGATGTTTTGGGCATTTGTTACTTGCTCATGGCCTATACATACTGTTATTTATACTTAATTCACATCTATGTTGGTAATAGTAGCACCTTAAATGCACACCATTATGCTTTGGTAGTGTGTTACCCAAAAGCCACATACCATAATTCCAAGGCATCCGTTGGTGCATGGTTCTCATTCTTACCAATATATGGCATTTCCTTTCTAAAAGCAAAGCAGTTTATCCACCCCCAGTAATGTTTCATGGGTCAGGACCATGCCTATCACAATTCCCTAATTAATATTGCAGCCTACTCTATGTAAGTCGTCAGGTTTATTAACTCCATCTGGTGCATGCTGGTCACCTTCCAGGCAGTTCAGACCCACATAACACCCCAGCATACACCTGTTTGGTACTGTGAGTTCTGCAGGGAATTCGGTACTGTGTTCTTTACTCATTGCCTATACATATAATGTACTGTATGGCACTGAGTTACCTCAAAATCACAGAACCAAGATATTTGTCGCATGGTTTTCATTCAGTTAGAGCAGTGGTTCCCAAACCTCTCATTGGGGACCCCCAGACAGGCCAGGTTTTTATTTTCATCCTGAAATGACACAACTGATTAAATTAGTCAACTACACATTACACCTATGACTAATTGAATCATGTGTGCCATTTCAGGGTTCAAACAAAAACATGGCCTGTCTGGGGGTCCCCGAGGAGAGGTTTGGGAACCACTGAGTTAGAGAACCAATATGTGGCATTTCCTGTCTCAAAATAACTAAAATGGAAGACGTATAACAAAAAAGTTTCAAGAATTAAACAAACACAGCTGAGTCTGTAAATTAAGTAAGTGGTTTCCCAAATAGAGGAGCCTTGCAGTTCAGCTTCGTCATTGGGGCCAAGAGTTCAAATCATGGTCACAGCATACCGACAATGCCCAGGGGTGCATTTGGTTGTCATCTGGGATTGGTGGGGTTGATGTCCAACGGAGTTGATTTGCCTTGTCAGCCTCTAGCAACCCCTTGTGTTACGTTGGCCCCTGCAAGCGCAATCATTGTTATTGGCAAGAATGTCCTGGCATGTAAATCCTGGATGAACAAGCAATATAAGATGCAAGATGTGCATCAGAGGACACTCTTAGTTGAATTGCGTACGTACGAAACATGGAAAGACATACAGTATACTGTATATTAGGACTACCATACATTTACAGTACATTTTAATTCATGTACCATAATGTAGATACTGTAGGTGTCACAACAACAGGGACGATTATTAGGATGTTGTGCATCCCTTCACTTTTTCCACATTTTGTTGTGTTACACCCTTATTCCTAAATGGATTAAATGCATTATTTCCCTCAAAATTCTACAAACAATACCCAATAATGACAATGTCAAAGAAGTGTGTTTGAAAATTTTGCAAATTTATTTAAAAAAAAGAAAAAATCACTTTCACATATTCACAAGCACGTTTGCAGCGACTACAAGTCTTTTTGAGTATGATGCAACAAGCTTTGCAAACCTATTTTTGGGCATTTCCTCCCATTCTTCTTTGCAGGACCTCTCTAGCTTAATCAGGTTGGATGGGGAGCGTTGTCGCACAGCCGTTTTCAGATCTCTCCAGAGATGTTCAATCGGGTTCAAGTCTGGGTTCTGGCTGGGCCACTCAAGGACATTCACAGAGTTTTCCTGTAGCCACTCCTTTGTTATCTTGGCTTTGTGCTGTTGGAAGATGAAGCTTCACTGCAGTCTGAGGTCCAGAGCGCTCTGGAGCAGGTTTTCTGCAAGAATGTCTCTGTACATTGCTGCATTCATCTTTCCCTCTATCTTGACTAGTCTCCCACTTCCTGCTGCTGAAATACAGGTCAACAGCATGATGCTGCCACAACTATGCTTCACTGTAGGGATGGTATTGGCCAGGTGATGAGCGGTGCCTGGTTTCCTCCAGACATGATGCTTGCCATTCAGGCCACATTGTTCAATCTTTGTTTCATTAGACCAGAGAATATAGTTTCTTATGGTCTGAGATTCCTTCAGGTGCCTTTTGGCCTGATTGGTGGAGTGCTGCAGAGATTGTTGTTCATCTGGAAGGTTCTACTCTCTCCACAGAGAAACGCTGGAGCTCTGTCAGAGTGACCATTGGGTTCTTGGTCACCTCCCTAACTAAGGCCCTTCTCCCGCCATTGCTCAGTTTGGCCTTGCGTCCAGATCTAGGAAGAGTCCTGGTGTTTCCAATCTTCTTCCATTTACTGATGATGGAGGCCACTATGCTCATTGGGATCTTCAATAATGCAGATATTTTTCTGTACCCTTCCCCAGATCTGTGCCTCGATACAATCCTGTCTAGGAATTCTACATACAATTCCTTGGACTTCATAGCTTGGTTTGTGCTTTGACATGCACTGTTAACTGTGGGACCTTATATAGACAGGTGTGTGCCTTTCCAAATCATGTCCAATCAACTGAATTTACCACAGGTGGACTCCAATCAGGTCTTGGAAACATCTCAAGGATGATCAGGGGAAACAGGATGCAACTGAGCTCAATTTTGAGTGTCATGGCAAAGGCTAATATTTCAAACACACTTCTTTCACATTGTCATTATGGGGTATTGTTATGGGTGTAACATAAAAAAGTGTGGAAAATGTGAAGCGCTCTGAATACTTTCCTGATCCACTGTATATATTTGTTGTGCAGCTCCAATGTTTATATTTGTCAGCAACTCTGTTTCATCACTACAATGTGCTTCGGCATGGTTAGTGTTCATTAAACATCTTGAATACTCCTCCCTGCATTCTGGTCTCCATCCATCTCTCCAACAACTGCAATAACACCTGTACCATGACAATAGGTCCTATTTCAAAGTTACAAGAAAATGTTTGCCCATGCAGTTCGAGTGGAGAAAATGGTAATAGCATACATTACATCCTGAAAGGTTTACCAACATACACAGTTTATTTATCACTGTCTGACCTGTCCATTTGTTTTTGACAGAATGACAGTGGTCAACCCAGTTTGAAATGCAAATTTTCTTCCAGACTATTATCTTTTTATGTACCACAGTTGAACTTGTCAAACCCCAGACTTTGTATTTAGAGCTGGATCTCAATACACTTTTGATATTCTTGTCAAAATAGCACCTGTCATTTATTATGTATGAGCATATCTTTGAAGATGGCCATGTAAGTTTTGTATTTGTATGTGACCTCGGGTTCATTCAGAGTGATAATTTAATCTAAATATACACGGTTCACATGGTGCATTTCAATATCTCAGAGACCTAACGTTAAGTCAACTTTGTTTCATTAAATGTACACTATTGTAACAATCAGGATATCACAGGGTTTTCCAAACCTTTCCTCTGACTTCCCATGTCGTTATGTTTTTAAACCATAAACAAGCACCTGATTAAAAAATGTAACGAATCATCAATCTGTTGATTAATTGTACCGGGTATGCCAGTTTAGGATTATAATTATTTTTAAACACCCCTGAGGCCAAGGGAGAGGGTTGAGAAACCCTTTTCTGAAAGACTGACTAGCCATGTTAAATCCTCAAACATTATTTAAATTTGTAGACAACACATTTCAACTTGAACCCTTCAAAGTATGAAACCTGCAATTTGTCTATTCTACCTGATAAATGAATGCACGCACCTGGATTCCCAGAACTAAATATGTCTGCCATTAGAGGTTTACTTTTGCAGACAAAGTAAATCTAGCTTTGAGTTCCAGGGTTGAGTTTGAGGATATTCTTTTCAAAGATGTTCAAATGCTATGTCTGCTTAGGAAATGTAAGGATGTCCGACTAGATATGTCTGGCTGTAGTGAAGAAGATGCAAGGGTAGCCTAGATGAGTCCCTTTCTGAGGTTAACCACCCTCCAATGTAACAAGCTGAATCAAGGCTCTCTCTTTTACCCCAGTTTCACTACATGCCCTTTTTTCCATTCAGGTCACCTATTGTTCTTCAGTCTCCAGCTATGACACTACACACAACATCCACTGTGTTTATGTGTTTCCATGACCCCCACTTCCTATTTTTATTCCATTTCCTTACCGCCTCTTCCTGTTTTTGAGCTAGTTCCTTGGCAAGCCAGGGGGTTGTTTTCAAACAAGACCTGAAGAAAAGGTGTGGAGAAGATAGAACAGATGTTTGACCATTAAGTCATGTCTGGAATAGTTGCAGCCAGTATACTCATTCTACTGACTGCAGACCTAAACACACATGTCAATGTAAAGTTGTAATTTACTCAGTCAGTATTTTAATTCAGCGTGCCATTTTTTTGCTTACAGGATGTGCTTTATATTAAAATGTGAGATCTGCATATCTTTGAATACACAGTAACATTATTTAGTGTTTCTGTATATGAAAAAATTGACATGTAATTCTCCTCCATACAGAAATGTTCCAAACTAAGAAGACTTGTTAAAGTTTCCAACTTTCGTCAGTCATCAGGAGACCCTTATTTATCAGTTCATAAAGAATAAGACTAGTACTAGCAGCCTTGTTGTCACTGATTATAGAGATTTCTACAATTCTCCCCTCAGATCCTATGTCCCCAGAGAAGCCTTTTTTTTGTTGAGAAACAGGAAGCTTCATCCCCCAGTGGGCTTTGCTTCATCTGTGAGCATGGCACATTTTCTTCATATATTGTTTCTTTTCTTTTCGCCATTGTTTTGATGCGTTCCATTAGTGAAGAGATCAAGAGCCAAGTTTGAAAGTATTTTTTAATGAGACACCAAGGTCAAAATGAGAATTTGGAATGTAGAAATGTCTTCATCCCAGTCAAAGATGGAAGGTTTATTGCTTGAACATGCAGTGTTGTCCTCAACAATTGTATATGAACACTAAGTTGATACAAGCATATGATAAATATACTTTAGAAATTCAGCAATGAGCTGGAGAATGGCAAAAATGCATGAATGGCAGATTAAAGATATGTATGAATAGTGGACCACAACTAAACTATGACAGGAAATGATGCAAACAGCGACATGTAGAAATAAAAACATTGTGAACAAGGCCCTCTGGAATAGCTGTTTGACAATGGATCAAAATGAATTCTCAGACAATAGACCACCAAGTCACTGACAACATTCCCAGCTGTCTCTAGATGCGTTCTCCTCCCAGGATGGCCGGACGGTGTGAGACAATGCCTGTAGGCTTGATAACTTGGAACTTGTGGGTGTTTAAGCCAAGGTTACAGCCCACCTGGATGTCAAAATGCACAGTCTCAAACAGGCACAGAGTTAAACTCTTACTCCATAGCTCTTATCTCACAAGGACATCTGTTGGTGTTAGTCTCCCAGATGTTTCCGGTCTGGCTCAGCTGCTTCTCCTCGTGTATTGTAGTGAAGTACTAAGCGACACAAGCACACTCTGCTGTTTGGCTGGGACCTTACAGAACAAAAGCCTGAAGCATTTTTGGTCATTATTTGTAAAAGTGGCAATGTCAAACCCAAACATGACCCCTCCAGTCACTGCGGTGATGTTGCTGATTCTAATTCCATCACGGGTTATACACATAGATCAAATTGGTTTGATATTCAGGAATAGTTTGATATGATGGTAAGTGAAATGTAATACTCCAGTGTTTCGCAAACTCTTTATAAACTTCATAAGTACATAAAAATACTTAAATAATAAATAATTAAAGTTTTACCTTCTGTTCATTTTCAAGGTTTGCCTTGTTCTTTTGGGTCTATTTACTGAAAAGGCAGTGTTTTAACAAATGTTAAATCTAGGGTTATAACCATAGTAGATTACAGTACATTTTGGTTGTGTTTTCTAGAATGCTAAAATTCTAATAAACTATTCACTTTCACAGCCTGCTTACATATCAGTGTATGCAGATTTACAAGGTGATGTACGAATGGAAGCCAAAGCTGGGGACTTAATATTTCACCTACAACATGCCTTCAGCCTGACCTAAATTGCAGACAAAAAATAATTTGTACACGTGTACATTTCTGGAGTCAGGGAATTGTAAAGCCTTGTAAAGTTACGAAACATACAAAAAGTCAGTTAACATTAACCTTACCCCTATCTTAACCTCTCCTTACCCAAACCTTAACTTTACTAAACTATCATGTTATGCCTGAACTAAACGTTCCCCAAGTACTTGTTACTTGTAAACGATTTATTTATTCTTGGAAATGTTCCGATAGAACGGCAATTCAATATGTACAAAAGCTCACATTTGAATTGCCATATTGTAAGTCTGTCTACATAATGTGGCAAAATTTCCATTACATACAGTTACCCACTTATCACCATGAAAATGCGTTGAAAAATGATCTGAGCTTGCCTTGGTCACAAACAAATAGTTATGGGTCACAAAAGGGAGTTACATTAACTGCAGTTTTTGCTGTGAAAGCAGTCTAAGAAATATTCAACTCTGATAGAGTTAATTTCATTCAAATTTTTAATGGATCATATTCTATCCAGGAAGAGTTACAGTGGGGCAGAAGAGTATTTAGTCAGCCATTAATTGTGCAAGTTCTCTCACCTAAAAAGATGAGAGACAAAATGAGAAAAAAATGAGGAAAAAGAAAGATTAAAAAAATCCAGGAAATCACATTGTAGGATTTTTTATGAATTTATTGGTAAATTATGGTGGAAAATAAGTATTTGGTTAATAACAAAAGTTAATCTCAATACTTTGTTATATACACTTTGTTGGCCAAAAAAAGAGGTCAAATGTTTTCTGTAAGTCTTCACAAGGTTTACACACACTGTTGCTGATATTTTGGATTTTCTATGGGGTTCAGATCTGGTGACTGGCTAGGCCACTCCAGGACCTTGAAATGTTTCTTACGAAGCCACTCCTTCGTTGCCGGACGGTGTGTTTGGGATCATTGTCATGCTTAAAGACCCAGCCATGTTTCATCTTCAATGCCCTTGCTGATGGAAGGAGGTTTTCACTCAAAATCTCACAATACATGGCCCTATTCATTCTTTCTTTTACACGGATCAGTCGTCCCGGTCCCTTTGCAGAAAAACAGGCCCAAAGCATGATGTTTCCACCCCCATGCTTCAAAGTAGGTATGGTTTTCTTTGGATGCAACTCAGCATTCTTTCTCCTCCAAACTTGAAGAGTTGAGTTTTTACCAAAAAGTTCTATTTTGGTTTCATCTGACCATATGACATTCTCCAAATCCTCTTCTGGATCATCCAAATGCTCTCTAGCAAACCTCAGATGGGCCTGGACATGTACTGGCTTAAGCAGGGGGACAAGTCTGACACTGCAGGATTTGAGTCCCTGGCGGTGTAGTGTGTTATTGATGGTAGCCTTTGTAACTTTGGTCCCAGCTCTCTGCAGGTCATTCACTAGTTCCCCGCGTGTGGTTCTGGGATTTTTGCTCACCATTCTTGTGATCATTTTGACCCCACGGGGTGAGATTTTGCGTGGAGCCCCGAATCGAGGGACATTCAGTGGTTTGTATGTCTTCCTTTTTCTTATAATTGCTCCCACAATTGATTTATTCACACCAAGCTGCTTACCTACTGCAGATTCAGTCTTCCCAGCCTGGTGCAGGTCTACAATTTTGTTTCTGGTGTCCATTGACATCTCTTTGGTCTTGGCCATAGTGGAGTTTGGAGTGTGACTGTTTGAGGTTGTGGACAGGTGTCTTCTATACTGATAACAAGTTCAAACAGGTGCCATTAATACAGGTAACGAGTGGAGGACAGAGGAGCCTCTTAAAGAAGAAGTTAAAGGTCTGTGAGAGCCAGAAATCTTGCTTGTTTGTAGGTGACCAAATACTTATTTTCCACCATAATTTACCAATAAATTCAATCAAAATCCTACAATGGGATTTTCTGGATTTTGTTTTTCTAATTTTGTCTCTCATAGTTGAAGTGTACCTTTGATTAAAATTACAGGCCTCTCATCTTAATAAGTGAGATAATTTGCACAATACTTTTTTTCCCACACTGTATATTAACTATGCAAATGTTACTGCAAAATAATGTATTTATCTAAATACTTTTCAAGGAACTGTAGGTCCCTAAACTCTATAACAAATTGCTGTATGAGCAATAGCAAATTCATTGCATTCCCAATGTTAACATAAGACATCCAGAAGTCATGTGAAAATTAAAGGTAACGACTTGTAATAATAATGTGAATAACACACAATATCACAACAACGGTAAATAATACTGTCAAGGTTCAGGAAATGTTGAGTTCCATCCTCAAGAAAAAAAAGTTATCTGATTATAAATATCTGATTAAGATAATAGGTTCCCAAGAAATAAATCCTGTTTACTTTCTATGTTTAGCTCATAGTCCACCAAATAAAAAGTATTGAAAGTACACACGTTACAGAAGTGATGTTTATTTTTGGGTTAAACAATAAGACTAACTTGTTTTCTTAGGCAAAATTGTGAGTGAGCCCACTCCCTTGGCTGAGAAGTACCCCCACACATGAAAGGTCTCAGGATGCTTTACTGTTGGTATGACACAGGACTGATGGTAGCGCTCACCTTGTCTTCTCCAAACAAGGTGTTTTCCGGATGGCACAAACAATCGGATATAGGATTCATCAGAGAAAATGACTTTACCCCAGTCCTCACCAGTACAATCCCTGTACCTTTTGCGGAGTATCAGTCTGTCCCTGATGTTTTTTCCTGGAGAGAAGTGGCTGCTTTGCTGCCCTTTTTGACACCAGGCATTCCTCCAATAGTCTTTGCCTCACTGTGCTTACAGATGCACCACACCTGCCTGCTGCCATTCCTGAGCAAGCTCTGCACTGGTGGTGCCCTGATCCTTTTCACATTGCTAGCTGGCAACTAATTTTCCAGTACATTAATCCACATAAAAAATATTCAAAAACTAACCATGAGCCATCCCTTTTTGGGGAGCAATCTTTACAAATTCAATAACAACAGAAAGTGAGGAGCATTCAGAGTGAGGCCTGATACAATATTTCACAGAATTAAAAAAAAAAACAATTACTAATAAATGTCATATCTTTGAGGAAATACAGTCCAAAAGGGGCAAGGAGAGGTGAAAGGTGAAAAACCATCCAGCAATCTGAGGACATGAAATGTGCTTTAATGGTCAATCCTCATGTAACATCCGGCCCATGGAGGGCCGGGTATGGACTTCCTTTTCAGTTATCCTTTAGTGTCTCTTGTGTATATGTTTTGTTCTTCAGTGTTTTCAGTATTTATATACGGTGGTTTAGTTCATTAGATTTCTTCCTCATGTGCCTTTATGGTACCTGCCCTGTGTGTGTTGTGATGTATACAGGTTCTCTCCCAGTGTGTCATGTGATGGCTCCCCCTGGTGTCCCTTCTGTGTCCTGCTAGTATGTCTTATGATGTCATCAGTGTGGGCCCTTTGTCACATGTTTCAGTTAACCAATAGATCACGGTGTAGTCATTCCCATGTACAGGTGTTGTTCATTGTCTTCATTAGTAAGTGTATTTAAGTTGAGTGTTTGGTCTTGTCTCTTGTTGGTCAATGTTCCCTGTTACGTGTCCTTATCGGTGTTTTAGCTGTTTTGCCCCACGTGGCAGTTTTGTTTTGAGTACGTGAAATAAAAGTCATTTTTGGATTATTGTACCCTTCGCGCTTGTCTCTCTCACTTTGACAAGGGATCGTGACACCTCAGACAAACATGGAAAAAGAAAGAACAGAGAGTGATTTCTATTACCTTTTGATAAAGAGGACAGGTGATTGAACAAATCAAGATGACTGCTCAGCAGGTGTGTGTACTTACATATTTGATTTTTTCCACTGCTTTAAGTTTTCAAAGCTCACTCCACATTTGGCAGTGCACTTGAAGCCTTCCGGGTTTTTTCGAACTAAGAACCTGCACAACCACTATAGAATATATAAAATTACTGCAGTAAACCAATAGCAATAGAAAATAGAATTGCAGTGTATCTAAATGTGTCAGATCAAAGACGATTCAACACTCACCTTTGTATCAGCTCCAACGTGGCCAAGATGCAAAGTTGGACTGCTTATCCAAATCGCAGACCACCCAGCTCTCAATGGAAACCATTCATTTCAATGGCCCTAACAGAGTATTCTCTGACATACAGT
Organism: Umbra pygmaea; assembly: GCA_016801145.1. NCBI lineage: Eukaryota > Metazoa > Chordata > Actinopteri > Esociformes > Umbridae > Umbra > Umbra pygmaea. The sequence goes on along the minus strand of JACXGM010007863.1, from coordinate 14,022 downwards.
ACACAGAGGTAGAGGTATTATCACATGCTTAAACATAACAAGAAATGTGCTGAACAATAATTATTCCCTCCAACTTAAATCATAACAAATGCTACCAAGCATGATCAGTCTTGGGGAGTCCGGCAAAGACATCTGCGAATCAATGTCCATCCGAGTTGCAGTGACCTAAAATGACAAAGCACATGAACAAAAACAAAGTTGTGAACATGACATGTAACCCTACAGTAGTAACACTATTAATCATACCAGTAGAAATTTCATAGATCTACATTAATACTTTTACTTACCGGTACATCTGCACTGTAAGCCTGAAAAGTTGAATTCACTTTAAAAAATTGAGGTAACCGATTGCCTTAAAAACGTTAAGTAATCGGTCTTTGAAAACTTCAGTGCATTTAACTTAAAAACAATAAAAAATTCCACCCTTTCATGCATTTAAGTTAAATGCACTCAAGTTTTCAAAAACCGATTACTTAACGTTTTTAAGGCAATCGGTTAACTCAATTTTTTAAAGTGAATTCAACTTATCAGGGCCAAGAGGAAGAGAGAGGCATTCTCTTCTTTAAAGTGGGCCATCAACAGAAGAATGGCAGCAGCGGCTGTAAGATCTTCATTGCCTCTGATTTCACCATGTACTTCATTCAACAGAGTCTGGATCTCTCTACTCCACTTGATCTGTTGGCTTTAAAAAGTCCACAATTCTTGGAGCCTTGCTCAGCCTGCTTGAGTTAGTCAACTTTCCATATCAATACCAATTGAGAGTATTGAAGTGGGCGTAGAGGCATAACTAAGTGAATAGAAAAGGCCACTGGTGTTTGATGTCACTAATGCATGGTAGAGGTCAAGTGTTTATCATGTGATGTTGATAGGTGTATGTCAGCTTCATCGACTGTCCTCTTGTCTCCTCTGCTGGGGCCCACACAGCTGAACATGGACAACATTGTTTTTCTTTTGTTTCCTAGAGAATCAGAGGTTTCTCCCTCTGGAAGTTCAAGTGGTTGCCAGTTAATGCAGCCGTAACTGTCAACTGTTGTTTAATACTGACTAGAACTTCATTCCATGAACCATGTCTTTGGTCAGTGAGGGACAGCTCCGCAACGATTGTTCTCTTTGGGCCAAGTATAAGATGTAATCATTTAAAGTCTTCTCTTTCAACTAAACAGTATCTGCAGAAGTAGTTGCTCATGCTAAATTTTTCAGTAAACCCACCAATACAGTGAGACCCAAGATTGTCCCCAGTAACGGCTATCAATGACCCTTTAATAGTTTCCCCACCCCCTGTCTCAAAGCCTGATTCCTCAATATCCCTAATCTCTGCAATCAAATTGGAAATCACTTGTGCCAAAATATTTAAAATCATTCTCCCTGCAGAGCATCACCAATTGCAAGGGATCAATTGATGATCAATTGTGGGAAGGAACCTCACCCAGTGTCATGTATACTGCCAAGATTTTGTGTTTCTGTTTACCTGACCCTAAAGGATTTGCCACTTCAAATGCATCATAGTAGAGAATGATAGACAATAATGGGGGGCACTCTTGTAACAATTTATTTTCCTTCAATTCTTTTCCATCTGATACATCCTCTAAAACAGTGTTTCTCAAAGTTTTTTCAATATTATACTCCCTTTGAATTGCCTTTTTAAGTACCCCCTGACCAGCGCCAAGTACCCCCAAACCAGCTCAAAACATTTTTGGTAGAAAAAGAGGTAGAGAGGTACAATACAGTGCCGGCAGTGATAGATTCACTAAACAAAGTTTAAATGCTACATTTCAAATGTTTAGAATCCATCACCTAATTCAATCATTATTATAGTATAATTATTTTAGGAATTATGCATGACATATTTTTGAATTAGCATTTTTGCTAAATCTTCATGTACCCCCTGCAGTACTTCAAAGTAGCCCTGGGGATACACATACCCCATTTGAGAAACACTGGTCTAAAATATTGGCAAGCAGTTGTGTCTGTTTGCATTCCTCTTTCCTAGCTGTCTGTCCTGTCTGTTCAGTGTCTCTGTAATAGGGATGTACTGCATATTTGACTGGGCTCAACATAGTTCTTTTTTTTTGGAATAACGACTTTCGTGTTTTGGCTGACCTTAAGAGCCCTTCACAGTATACTGTAAGCAGGTCTTGTGATATTTCTTCAATGATTTTGTCTACATCCCCAGCCTGCAAGTTAAACATAGACAACTTATCTTTGAGATTTGAAAACACCTTTCATTCTACAGTTATGAACCTTTTTGGAACTCCTCTATTATAATTTGTATTGTTGAGGCAGGCATCAGCATTTTGGCTTGCATCTACAAGTAAAACAAAGCTATGTTATTCAGGAAGGCCCCAGGATCTACTTCATTATCTAACATATCTTCAACATTTCAGTTTTCTGCATTTTGTCTGACCTGACTGAAACATACAACTTGCTCCTTGTGTTTTCTGCTAAGATGGGAGGCAAAGATTACCTAACACAGAAATGTCTGGAGCATCCTCTTTCAGGCAAGATACTTTTTCTCGTATCCGAAATGCCATGTCAAATGAGTGCACAAAACAGAAAATGTAGGGTTCTACAAATGTGCATCCCTGAACCTGGCAGATCCATGGAATTTCCTTGTTTAGAAACACCTCATTCTGAGGTTTAGTCTGTTTATGATGCCGACATGCGATTCAAAAGCAGAGAAGCTTCTGTACAGTAGGTGCATGGGCATATTTCTACACCGCGATCAAAACCATAGATTGCTATGTTTCTCTGGGATTTTGCATGAGTTGTGCTTTAATATTAGGGCTGCCAAAATTACAGAATTTACACCTTAACATTACTAACAAATCTAGTACCAGCAACCAGCAAAAAAACATACAATCTCAAGTGCAAGCAGCACACAGTCTGAAAGCAAAATTCAAGGTAGAACTGTTATTTTGCTTGGTGCTCTTTCTTGTTCTCATTCACTCAGGTGTGGTGTGACAGACAGTGTAACAAATAGTCTCAGACCACAGAATTCCAAGTACAAAGAGCATTCAATATTTGAAGTCAGACAAGCAGGGTTTGGCACACAGTAATATCTCAATATAAGGTACAATACCAGGATCCACAATCGAAGGCAAAAAGGTAGACAGGGTAATACACAGAAGGTCACTGGCAAAAGTACAGGGGCAAATCCAAAACTTGCAATCCAAAGACAAAACCAGGTGGTAATGGGATCAGAAATATACTCAGATAAATACAGTGCAAAATACATAGAGGTTTTCAGAATTCCGGTGATTGCAAGCGCATCAGTGGAATGTGTTTGCGTGAGTTTGTATAATAGGAACTGCAAAGGGGTAGGATTAGACGTCGAAGCAGCCCTGGGTGGATTCTGATGCTACCTGGCTATCACCCACAGGTTGAGCATCCAGTTTGGCAAATTGATGCAAATGAGAAAGTGCCTTAAACCTGCATTCTATTTGAATTCCAGCTGGGGGCGATACGCTCGATTTCTGTAATAGTCTATGAGAATGAGAGACATAATATACTTTTTTATTTATTGAGGTAATAATCATTTTCATAATGGGTATATGGTCTCAATCACTAGATTTAAGCCTTCTGCAATTTATCATTATGTTAATTTTTTAATTATGGTCTCGTTAATTTTAAAATCAGCAATGAAGCAAAGGGGCATTTAGGGTGTGGCTATGGCATTCGGTTGTACAACAAGACACTCAAAGAAGTTGGCAGTTCACTTTTTCCGGTAAGTGACGTTACATTTTGTTTTACACTTTGTTTTAATACTGTTTTTCGTTAGGATCCCAATTAATATCAGTTAGCTAGCTAGATCACTCCTTCCTCTTGTCTTTAATCGTCACATCCGCAACCAAGATGTTTGCGCCAGTAACAGCAAATTCGATGACCCAAATCAGATCTTCACAAACCAGTGGGTGACGTCACACATGGTTATATCCAGTGATTTATATAATCTATGCTATCACCTCACGTTAGCATTCCATAGACTCCCATTAGTTTTAGGGGTCACTTTGACAGAAAATTAATTTACATCCATAGCGTTTAAAGACTGTTTGTTTAATGTTTATTTCTAAAGAAACAGGACAATGTATAAAAAGCTCCATTACCTTGTGTCTCACGTAGCAGTCAGTAAATAATGATATGTACCGCAGTTTACCATGGGGAGATTTATGACAGTTTTTCTCAGTCACTTTAGTACTTTTCTCAGATCACAATTAAAACTCTCAAAGCTACTTTTTTAAATTTCACATGATCCAGTCATGTGTGCACAAGATAAAAGCAATTTATCATTATTTATAACAAGTTGCAATTGCTTATGTACATGCATGCAAATGACCATGTACAATTGTCTGGTGTTTTGTACGTTATTAATTGCTGATGACATATAATAAATATAATATACTTGATGTCTGTTCAATATTCTTACTCCCCAAAACATATAGGCATATGTTCATTGAAAATGTCGTTAAATGGAAAATGTTTCAAATCATCGTCAAACCCCGTCAAGCAAGTTTTACTGCAGTACATTTCAATTGTTGATACAGGTTGTTGTTGTGAATTTGACCAGAATTGATTAATTGCTCTCAGAGGAATCTTGACTGCCACTAATGAACGGGAATATGTGAAACATTAGATCAGCCAATAATCAACCAGATCAACCTATATGTAAACTAGCTTATAAGTGCATCCACTGTAATGAACATTCAATTGGCAAGCATATCTGAACAGAGCACAAAACAATGTTACAGTTTCTGACAATTGAAGAACCACAAGGAAACGAACAGGGTCAACAGGCAAGAAGTGGCAGGAAGAAGTCCCTCAAATTTTCAATCTGGCTTCCGACCAAATCACAGTACAGAGACAGCGCTCGTAAAGATAATAAATTATATTCGCCTCTATACAGATACAGTCAAACTATCAGTGCTGGTAATACTCGACCTTAGTGCTGCATTTGACACTGTCGACCACAGCATACTTCTTGACAGGCTGGAAAACTGGGTTGGGCTTTCTGGGATGGTCCTAAAATGGTTCAGGTCATATTTAAGATAGACTTCAAAGTATTATTACTGGTATATAAATCACTCAATGGCCTAGGACCTCAATACATTGCAGATATGTTCATTGAATATAAACCCAACAGACCACTCAGATCATCAGGATTACATCAGCTAGTGATACCAAGGATTTACTCAAAATGCGGAGAATCTGCTTTTAGTTACTATGCCAGCCGCAGCTGGAACCAGCTCCCAGAGGAGATCAGATGTGCTCCAACAGTAGTCACCTTTAAATCCAGACTCAAAACACATCTGTTTAGCTACGCATTTACCGAATGAACTCTGTGCTAAGTCTGAACTGATTGCACTATATTTTATATGGTTCGTTCAGTCTCTTTTATTTCTTAAACTGTACTGGAGTTACAAAACACAAGTTACGAGTTGCACATTTTTTACTGTGTTTAATGTTATCCAATCAGCACGTTGCTTATTAATTAGCCTATCAGAACGCTGACCACCGATCAACCAATTAAGGTGCAAAGATTTTATTGAGGCACATTCTCGTTACATCTCTGCATTCTGGAGTCAGTCAACTCGAGGGAGTCCGAGGCTGACGCTTTTTCACAAGGATATAGACAGTTCACAAGTGACAGAGGTGAAACTTACTTGTGTGATACTAGCTTATTTAGGGAGCCAGCTTCTTTAGGGAGCCAGCTTCTTTAGTGGATTCCTAGCCTTTCCTAGTTTTGCCTTCAGAATAATAATGTTTGATTCAACGTGATAAAAATCGATTAACAACAAAGGAAAAATTACACATTTCGAAAATATGCCACTGAACTCTATGAGAATAGTGTGACATATTTACTAACTTTTTTTTAAATAAGACCGTTCACATTTGCAATCTGGATTGCTTAAAAATATAATAAATACACAGAGTCCTGTGTAATGCTAGCTACATTAAGAATTGAAATAGTTGATCGGTGGGCACTGTTCTGATTGGCTAATCAATAAGCAACGTGCTGATTGGATAACATTTTGGCCCTGTTTTGACACAGTCAAAATTTCGCAACTCATAACTTGGGTTTTTTAAATCCAGTGTTGCACAAAACATTTCCAGACGTTTACAAAATATTTCTACAGATGCAAAACTTTTTTACACATTCACAAAATATTTCTATAGATGCAAAATGTTTTTACACATTCACAAAATATTTCTACACCTGCAAACATCACTTCACAACCTCTAAGTGTTATTGGCCCTTATTTGATCCCATACCTTTTGTTTTGATAAAAGTGATTTGTTCATTAATGGATTTATTTACATTTAATAATCATAATTGCAGTTGTCTATGGCTTTGAAGCTTGAAGTAAATTTCTGCCCAATACACTGTAAAAAAGTCTATAGATTTCACACTGAAAAACTGTCAAACCATTATGGTAAAAGACTGTAAACTTAAAAAAAGGTTGAATAAAGTTTCTGTAACAGTGAAAAAATGTAAATTTATCTATCAGCTTAAACATACATTTTTGCATCTCTTTTCTGTTAAAAATATATTACTACACTGTTAAATAAACTCTTGCACTGTGTTTATAATGGAAATATGCTGTAAAATATACATAACAGCCAACATTCTATACGATTTCCCAGAATGCTGTGCTGCACTTTTTGTTTTTTAGAAATGTTTGTTTTAATATATTTTGTGCTTCAAGCATTCATGCATTGAACAATGTATGTTTCATTATTAAATAATAATAACAATCTTTACTTTTCAATCTCAATAAAAACTCAAAGTCGTTATCTTTATTCCAACCATTACTGAGATGTGTTTTCCCATCAATTTAGTTTAGCTAGTCATAAACCATTAGTGGGTGATTCAGTTTTTATGAATGCAAGTTGTGGGTGATAAAATATAAAACTTTTGGTTATATGTTTAGTCAGATTCTGATTACTACAAAATATATGTGCATCATTAGACTTTAAATTGGATTAATGTTACATTAAAGTTGTATCTTATATTACAGACTGTTAAATTTACAATAAAACACTGTCTTATTTAATAGTAAAAGTGGGTATTTTCATGGTAAAATACATGGTAAAAATGTGTATGTTTACGCTAAATAACATTAAAATATAGAATACAGAACTTAACTGTAAAATAATAAGTAACAATTCCTTTTACCGTAATAGTGGAAAATGTTCTACCATTCATGCAACCAGAATTGCCAGTTTTTTACCGTAAATTTAACAGATTTTTTAACAGTGCAGTTTGTCCAATTCCCCCGGACACTGCTGGCAGCAACTCCTCAACAAGTGCGGGATGCTCTCACATGGTTCCTTCAACCATTTTACAGAGCCATCTAATTCTTATCACACTGCTTGTCCGACAAAAAAATCAAGTTAGCATGTACACAGAACGATTACACATTCACTAATTATACTTGCGCGTTTGAACTCAGACTCCCAATCTGCACACAAGGAGGCGCTGTAGAGTGACGTTTTCCTCCAAGGTTAATGACATTTTCTCCATCTAAAGTGAATGGAGACCGTATAGCAGTCTGATAGTAGGCAGGGATGCCGACAAGCAATCCTAGTTGCCCCCCCCCCCCCCC
>JACXGM010007862.1:14879-30000 GCA_016801145.1 Umbra pygmaea | reverse complement strand
CCCCCAAACAAATCATAATAACTATAGCCAGCAGCATAGAGCCCTGTATTGCACTGCTGGTTTGCTTATTAAGCTAAGCAGGGTTGGGCCTGGTTAGTCCCTGGATGGGAGTGGTGACCAGTGGTGTTGGAGGGCCAGTATGGGGCAGTCTTCCCTCTGGTCTAATGATAATTCCCAATGCCTCAGAGCAGTGACAGAGTCTTCTACCCTGCGTAGGGTGCTGTCTTTCAGATGAGACATTAAAACAGGTGTTCTGACTCTCTGTGGTCACTAAATATCTCATGGCACTGTTCATAAGAGTAGGGGTGTTAACCCCGGTGTCATGGACACATTTCCAATCTGACCATCATGGCAACCTAATCATCCCTATCTCTCAATTGGCTCATTAATTCCCCTCTCCCCCTCCTCTCCCTCCCTTACCCCAGGTCGTTGCTGCAAATGAGAAAGTGTTCTCAGTCAACTTGCCTGGTAGAATAACAGTTAAACTAAAAACCAATAATCGGCCAATTAATCGGTATCGGCTTTTTTGGTTTTCCAATAATCGGTAATCGTATCGGCCTTAGAAAAATAATAATCGGTCGACCTCTAGTTAGAAGGAAGTCATTATACATGAAAGCCCACCTTAGACCCTGTTTGTTGTTAGCAAAACACTCTGTAGCAATGTGACAAAAGATTTTTTCAGTCTGACTAAAATGAAAAAGTAGCACATGTAGCGCGGACCCAACAACAACCAGCACGCACAAATCATTCCTGTTATAAAGTATTAAAAAGTGCAGTTCCTTCCGCTTCCTGTGTCAGAGGCGAGCCTTAAACTCAACTGAACATTTGTGGGATGACTAGAGACGGCTGTTCATCGAAGGTCCCACATACCCATGCTCTTTTTGACTCCACGGGGTTGTGAGTGCGGCTGGAAGCCCCCAGCTGGGATGCCATAGGTGCTCATCCTCTGGACCAGGTTAGCCACGTTCCCTGCGTTCTTCTCTCTTCGCTGGGGCAGGGCCTCCTCCTTGGTCTCCTCCTTCGTCACATTCTGCTCTTTGGGCTCCTTCTTTACCTCCTACAATCACAGCAGAGATGACAAAGGAGTTAGTTGTGCTACATCTCTGACACCAATTAAGTTAAATGAACTGCACACTATTTAAACTAGGTCGATTGATAAATACATTTCCTTTAAGTATATTATCACAACATGAAGATCCAAAGTTACAAGGATGTTCTCTGATTTATAGGATGAGCTGTGCCTTGTGTGAAGAGCCATCTAACTAGCTAACTGGGTCCTCAGATTTGTGAGATAAAATACTGTCAGGAGTCAGAAATTGAGTTGAGGGCCATATTGAGCTTGTGAGGCGGTAACGTGGGCACTAGTACACACTTCAGTTTGAATGAATCAATTAAATTTACGTTAAAATAGAGATGAGATCTGCATTAGCTTACGTCTGCATGCAGTTAATGGCACATTTAGCTTTCAGTTAGCTAAATCACTTGTGAACTAACATTAGCTAGCTGTGTAACCTAGAAATGATCAAGCTATTATAAAAATATTACTTATTTTTGTACTTGTATATTTGTATGGGAGAGGTACATCCAAAGATATAATGGGGTTTCTCGGTCTACCTAAGTAATTTCCCATTGCTAAGCTATACAGTGCTATCACTTTAATGTACTCAACAGGCAAGCCAATGTTCTGGTTAACAGTATGTCTCGGATCAATTTATTTAGGATTTATCAGTCTCATCATGGCCATCCTGACTCATATTCAACTTACTTGGTTCACACTCCGAATGCAAAGCCTAGACCCAGACATTGATAGACAGCTCTCCTCGATTCTAACAGTGCAAACACACTGCTCTAATAACATAAAACTATGAATGTAATTGTTCAAAAACCTTTGGTAACCCAATATCAAGGAGTTCACATTTCTATGTTACCCGATGAATGGAAAATTTGACAATATTTACTAACCCACTGTATAATTAAATACAAAGTGTTGGTATAAAGAGGTAAAAAACAATTAATAATAAACCTGTGACTGATCAAACATAGAAAATAATTTGGTGACAAAAGGGAAAGACGCAAATATTTACAACAATTGAAAGTGGAATTAAATCTTTTTACAGCACCGTTACACAAGTCAAATTTTGTCTTCTTACTCTCTATATCATACTAGTGTAAACCGGTTGAAAGCTGACCAGTATTAACTGCAAACCTTAACATTCCTCATCAGAAAACTTCCACACTCACACAGATGTTTTAACTCTACTCCAAGTGCTGGTCTAGGTCTCTTGACTAATGTTCCATGAGCATTTCCACAGCATTAACCAATGGTAACAGATAAAATACAGTACAAGACCTTAGCAACTTTGTGAAGGCTTGGTTTACTTCTCAATAGGCCTGTGTCTGCTCATGTTGAGACACATCCCCCCGTCTCCAACTCCAACCATACAGCAGGGCTAGGACAGCCGCCAGCCACAGCCCCCTTCCAATTACGCTGCCAGAACAGCTCAGGAATGCTTGGAAAAGCACTCGGGAATCTCTCTTCATCTCTGCCCTCACTAAACAAATAAGAACAACGGCAATGCCCTCACCTGCTTATTCAGCCAATGATCATACAGACGTCTATTGTTCAATATGCATGGTAGGAAAACAACAAAAAACAAAACTTAATTATTTTCCTCCATAAGAGTTCCAGAGGACCAAAGTCCTTCACGACATCAACACATATTTATGGCACGGGGTGAGCAGCAAACCTTAGTAGTATCCCACTCACACATAAGTTAAATATTAGTGTGCTAGGCCTCAGTCATGTCCCTGCGTAGTCCTATACTCTATGATGGTGAAGGGATAAATCTAGAGGGGCTAGCCTGAGACCGATCCTGCTACGTCCGTTTCCTGCTTTACACATGCTGACTGGGCATTTCCACAGCAGAGGAAGGAGGAGATCAACAAGAATGCTTTGTGCGTGTGTTTTATGTGCGTGGTTGCTGACTGACTGCTTCTCTCACGCAAGAGAGCTTGCTTCTACACACGCGCCAAGAAGGTGAGCAACTCAACCAGTGTCCTGACACAAACGACTCCTACATGTCAAAACAATTTGGATACATTAAACTCTTAAAATAGGGAGAAAAAAAGGCAGTGTGCAGCAGCCGGAGGCAAATAGCGTTGAGACTTTGGGAGAAGCCAGGCTCTGAGGGGAGGGAGAGAGTGGCCTCTTCTCCAGCTGATGCTCCCAAAACCAAACAGACATTCAAACAACAATAACAGCTTCTAACATAGTTCACTGTCGACTTGCACAGCTGACTATGGGGAACCTGAAAAACACCAAATGTAGCAGATATAAAATAGCAAACTTGCAAAACTGCCCAATAATTCCAACAAACTGAGAAAGCAAAATGGAGAAAATGTCTTCCTTTCTCTCATTCCAAGAGCTCGCAAACTGAAATCCCCCTCAGGTGTGAAGTGAAAAAAAGTAGTGTGACAGCACAGCCGACACCCGACACAGTGACACCTCCTTCCTGATTATGATTTTCCACAGAAAAAACCCATGTTGGCATTAGTAAAGATGAGACGAATTCCTTACCAGCGTCGACATGACTTCCTGAGAAGAGGTTTATAATCTTCAATCTTAGGAGCCCGTATGGGCAAAAAACATTTGTCTTACTGCATCCGGGAGCAAAGTTCAGTTCTGTAATGTGAGATATCCCTGCTCACAGTTTTCAGACTCCTTAGACGATTACCTATCCCACGACTTTGGAATACAGCCAGAAGGGAGGTGCAAGCAGCAAGCTTTTGTAGCTTCACAGCACAAAACTCTGCTACTCTTAACTTTGAATAATGAAAATTATATTCACATAGGCTAAAACAAAAACTATTTAGTCCCAGAGAATACCTAGCGCATACTTTAAGTTGGAACTGACAGCGTTATTCACATCTCATCATGCAAAACAAATCTTATTAAACGTGTTCACAAAAATGTATTGTTCGTACAGAGATTGTGAAGTGGCCATGGCTTGCTATATAAAGCAGGCAAACATTTAATCAGACATGTAATCGAGAGTTTCCTACTGGGCTGCCGGGTCTTGATATAAAGAATATGTTTACCAACTATCACACAAGATGATTAGGTCATATCTAACTTTCTCAAGGTCCATTCACTATTCCCGATGAACATTCCCTGGTGAAGATGACCATCCTACCAATCCTTGACTTCAGTGTTTCATTTATAGAACTGCCTCAAACTCTCTCCTTAGAAAATCTAATGTAGTCTACAACAGCTCCATCCATTTTGTCACCAACATCCCACATATCACCCACCACGGCAAGCTCTATGCACTAGTTGGCTTGCTATCGTTACACACTTGTTGCCTAACTAACTGGTATCATCTCATCTACAAGTCCTTACTAGGCAAAACCCCAGTTTACCGAAGCTCACTAATCTCCAGAGCACCACCCACTTTCAACCTGCGCACAAGTAGGTATATCTCTGGTTGTCACAAAAGCCCACACCTCCTTTGGCCGCTTCTTCTTCCAGTTCTACGCTGCTTAATGACTGGAACAAACTTCAAAAATCAACTCAAGTCCATCGTCATCCTCACTACCTTTAAAATATTACACTCAGAGCTCCTGTCAGACCAATGTACATGTTGACTCTCTCCCCCTCTTTCGCACTATGCCAGTTTATGCTGTATTGCCTTTATCACACCCATGGCGCATTTTTCACATATTCACCTGCACGGCTGGCTGTCTTTGTACGTTTGTGCACACTAGCATTTGCACAGCTATGCTCGATATGTTGACCTATTCCGGTGTTGTTGTTTTTGTACTGCCACTTTGCATTCTGATGGATCTACCTCTCTAGATTAGAACTAATTTTCACAGACTGTATACATTATTCCTACCGTATACTCTGAGTATCCTGCATTCTGTATTTTGTACTTTTGTGTAACTTCAAGTGTAACTTTATGTTGTCTTGCACCCAGGGCTCGCGGCTTAACTATTTCCCTCCCCATCCCAGTACCGGCCCCAAGTCCAATTTCAACCATCCCGAATTGAACTTGAATTTAAATACAATTTTTTAATGTTTTAACACACCAACATCATTCTAGATCATTTGCAGGTCTTTTTAATTAATAATAATAATAATAACCTGTATTGATATAGCTTTTATACAAGGAATGCAGCTCAAAGTGCAGTGATTTGTGTAGTTCTGCAATCCATAAACTTACAAGTGGAACTGACAGCATTAACTAGTTCAAAATTTTGGGGTCAGTGTTTTGATAGAAATTGATACCTTCATTCAGGAAGGTGGCATTTAAATTTATCAGAAATTAAAGGCAAAAAATGATTAATTACTAATGAGCTATGATGAATCATTAGGACACTGCAGAAATGGCAGCTGAAAATGTGGATTTGCAGTTTTATGTGCATTTGTTATGTTTATGGAATACAATGATTTAGAGTAAGGCAGTATAAATTGCAATTGGACTGTTAGGGAACAGTGAAGACTCATGCTTTTGTGAAAATTCTATGCAAGTATATAACCTTATCACATCAACTCTTTCTTAAGGACCAAAAACACCAAGCCCTAAAATATGTTTCCCTTTCTATGACAGCGGAAAGTTCACAAAAGAAAAATAGTAGTTGTTACAAATGATAAGTACTTAACAGAAATTCAGAAGCATCAATGACATAAAAAAATAACATTGTACTGTATAGAACCCACACCGAGCTTGAACACCCAATGCCTACCTTCAGAATATAATTTATTTTTACCTCTGTTTAAATTAGATCGTTTTTTTGGATAGTCACTCCACTATTATTATTATTACATCATGCTGGCTGAACTATAACAGCTGTCAGTAAAGAATAAACTGTTGCTGAAGTTTCTTTAAAATGCCTTTAATTAGCTTTAATTAAACCCTCACGCATCACACACATTGACATTCAACTAGCTGGGATGGCGCGACAAATTTAGACAACGAAGTGCTGTGAGCTGTTTTCAGCCACAAATGCAACAATCTCATGTTCTAAAACAATTTTGTAGGTTTGATATATATCCGATCATTGAAAATTATTTTTATAACGTCCTTACATGCCAGTCAAACCTGCATTAAAGCTACATTTCTTTTGTATTCGGTTTAAAAAAAGCTTTAGTCACGATCATATTTTTCTAACTTCAGATCATCTATTTTTATGTTTTACCATTAACCTATGCTAAATAGCTATTCATCTCACATAGCCGACTACAAAAACATTTTGCTTCAAGTGGCCATTTGAGAATGCGACTCGACCATAGACTGTGGGCTCGACGGGAGAATAGCAATCTCGAAGTGATCTCCCGATGCGCGGAAGTGAAAACATTGCTGCTCTTGTGATGTTTATTATTAATAGTTTATTAACTTTTAGGCAGAATTATCATCAGCTTCATAAGCCTTGTGATTAAACATGTACGTTAGTAACCAGTCTTGTATGCATGTTATTTCACTAGCCATCGTCCCGTAAACATCCCAAAGTCGGTTATGAACCGTCCCAGACATATTTTTATCGTCCCCGGGACGACGGGACGCCATGTAATTTGAGCCCTGCTTGCAACTTGTGCTTTACCTTGGCCAGGTTGCCATTGCAAATGAGAATATGTTCTCAATCGGCCTACCTGGTCGAACAAAGGTGAAATCAATTCAACAATTTTAAAAAGGTTTGCGGAGATAGTCAAAGATTTGATCGCACCACGTCTCTGACCATCTAACCTCATCCCCAACCTACAAGCTTTCACATACAGAAAGCAGAAGTAGATGGTTAAAAGAGTGAATTTATCTGTTGGTGGTATGGACAGTGGTATGGAGGCAATACTATGATTTAGCATGGATTTTGTTATTTCAAAAATAATACTTTGAATTGCACTGTTCAATGCAGCAGTTACTTGAATTTAATGTTGGAACACTTACATTATCGGAATATATTAGTCTGCTAACTTTATTGTGCTGAGGTTGACTGTTTTAAGCTTACCCAAGGAAAAACTCAGTACAAACCGCAAACAAATAGCAGTTACAGTCTGAACTTATAAATTTCGGTGATTGGTGGTTTGTAGGCCATGGATCACTAAAACTGAGCTATGTCAAAAAAAGAAAAAATCTATAACAAAAAAGACATTGACTAAAATCTCAAACATTCAGCCACACCAAGCAACTGCCCACACCCACTGCCTTGTTCCAAGTCACACCATCCAGCCTCCTTTTGATCCCTGTAGGAGTTTTCCAAAGGCTTTTTCTGCAATTCCATAACATTCTACACTGATATTAACATGTGAAAATGCCTATATCTTTGTACTAGCTTATCAGCAGGGCTGGGTATAATAATTTTTAAATGTAATCTGTTACAGTTACTAGTTACCAATCCACAATTATTTTACTGTAGTCTGATTACATTTAAATAGTAACTTAAACAACCAACACTGCTTGAGATCATTTTTTTTACAAACAGCATCAAATTAGAAGTATAGTGGGTGTATGTGTAAGGAAAACTCATTACTGTAAACATCAATTAGAAAAACAATTCCGGTCGAAGTGTCTCACAACTTCTAAATATGGAGGGTGCTCACCTTAACAAAGTTGTCGGGGAAAACTCCCCTCTTTCCGTCAAGGTCCCCTTCCATCCATCCGTCTTCTTCGATTCTTCTGACATTCCTGATCACTGCTCCCACCCTGAGGGTCAGCTCGTCGTCGTGGAGGGCCTCGTACTCATACTCCACCACAACCTCTACTGAAAAGATGGTGAAGAAAATTTACTACAAGCACATTAGAGCTTAATGGACAAATTGATTTGACATGTACTTCTGATTACAAAAATTTGGTCCCACACACTAAAGCCTTGCCAGAAGTATACAGATACTGAGGTGACATTGTATAATACGGTAAATACCATTGACTATCAATGATAACTGACAACCATCTTTGAATATGAAAACATTATAAAAATCTGACTTCCCCCCACACAGCTTCAATAATGTTGAGGGTAGGCCTCAGAGTTTGCCAATCAAATGACATGTGTTCTATCTGTATACATCATTTTGCAATGTTTTGGGCTACCAAAAACTTTTTGAAAGTCACAAGTGTGGTGTCAGATGCCACAGTGGTTAGGGAGTCACGCTTGTAGTCGGAAGGTTGTCGGTTTTATTCCTGACTCTGCCGAATGTCATTGTATTATTGAGCAAGGCACTTACTTTACCCCAAGTTGCTCCAGGGGGTTGTCTCAGTACAGTACTTACTAGGGGTAGAACAGTACATGTATTCATATTGACCCAAAACGGTACGGGCGTCACGGTTCGGTGCATGAATTTAAACGTAGAATACACAGTATAAAAATAAATTAAACTCACGTGCAAATAAAATAATGTATTGCGGAACTAACATTAGATACGAGAGTCAGACATGTAGTCAGAAGGTTGCCAGTTCGATTCCCGACTGAGCCAAAATGTCGTTGTGTCCTTAAGCAAGAGACTTTACCCTAATTGCTTCCAGGTCGTTGCTGTAAATAAGAAATTGTTCTTAGTCAACTTTCCTGGTTAAATAAAGGTTAAATAAAAAAAAAATATATTAAATGTATGCAGTTTTTAGTCAGATCGACGGTCGGGTGAGTGAGTCAGCACTACGGACGACTATTGATGGCGACCCACTAAGATCGCAAGTTTGGGAAAACTTCAATTTCCCAGTCAGTTACAGTCATAGATTATATATATCGGTTACATTAGTACATGCAATAGAGTGGTGGATAAGCTGAGGACTGTGTGTCAGCATTGTTCAGCAGCTGTTGGGTATGTGAGTGGAAATACATCTAACATGCTAACGAATATCAGACGCAATCACCCAGATGTGCTAGCTCAGGGGAGAAACTGTATGACACTAGATGGTACAGCTTGAGACATGCAAAATAAAAAATTGCATTCTGCATTTTTTTTAAGCTTTTCCCTCCATTGTACCGAACTCGTACCGAACCGTGACGTCTGAACCGAACCGTGACTTCTGTGTACAGTTCCACCCCTAGTACTTACTGTAAGTCGCTCTGGGCAAGAGCATCTGCTAAATGACTAAAATGTAAATAAGTTAAAGATGGCAATTTCTTTTATAAATTCTCATGGTCATGGTCGAAGCATGTACATATGTGCCAGATGTTGCTGCCAGATGCTGAAGAAGAACCTGAAGCCCTACTGATTTGCTAATGTCGCCCTATGAATTACCATTTAAGTACTTTTTGAGAGATGCAGTCTTCCCCACAAAAAAATATATTTTACCTACCGGTTAATGTCAGAAGGAGGTACAGCAAATATTACGTTGAAACATTAAACAACAAAGGCTATACAATTCTTAACTTACAAATGAATAGGCATAGACCTAGCATATAATTATCCCTAGGCAATAACTGCAATGACAGTTTTATATCAGCATCCTTTTCTGTCTATAGACAGAATGCATAATCTCAACTCAACATCAACTTTCAACTTACAATGGAAGAAAGCATTGGAAAATCACATATCAGTATAATATCTCTTTTTCAGGTCAGGTCGAAAAGATACACTACGACTTTTTAATTTCCGGTACGAAACCTTCTTTGGAGACGGTTTGGAAATGCCAAGGTGCCGCCATTCACCAAATATGAATAGAAATTGTGTGTCCGACTCTGCACTCAAGTCCATTGCTAGGCAACCAGAAGTGTGAATCAAATCTCAAGCTGCATTAGTGCAGCTGCTTGCTTGCTCTGCCACTTACCCCCAAACTAGAACGAACATTACCAAAATGTTTCTAAAAACGAGACCGAAACATGAGTCGCAGGTTTAGCACTCATGGTGAACAATGAGATATGCGACACAACAAACAGCAGAATGCAGTTGTGCAAACACAGGCTTGATTAAAGACGCAGATGTTTACGCTTCAAGTACCCTATCTTTTCTCATCAGTGCAATCGTTCCTGAGGCTAGCAGACGCACTAAATAAACAAATAACAGCTTTGTAATCCAATTTAAATTTACAAACAAACTTAATAATCATATAGGCTAACTAAATAGAAGAAATCTATAGCCTAAAATAATTGTTTGCACTATTATGTACACATCTTTTTGAGGTATTAATCAACATCACAAACGCAATAATTCAGGATGTAGCCTATTTGTTTTTAATATGTAATTTGGCATCAATGAAACGGATTACTATACGGTATTATTTCAAATTATTCGTAGCTCAACACAGTGGTTTCATCAAAGCTTTAGTTACGTAATCACAATCTCACTTTATTATTATTATTATTAATATTATTATTAAATTCACCAGGTAGGCAGGATTACGAATAAGAAATGCTTTCAAAAAGTTTTTAGCTGGTTAAAACTAATGTACATGGTTACTATTGTTTTTATTTTTAACTGTGCAAATGGATAGTGTAAATGACAAACAATATATGAAATGATGTACAGATCAATGCATGCAAATGCAACCTTGCACAAATTAAGTTCCTAAAGGATAAATAAAATTCATTTAATTGAATTGAGCAAATCTAAGGCACTGGGTCAAAATTGGGCTTCGGTAGTGTGCGGGTGTGAGGGGAGGGTCAGCATGTGCAGTGATCAGGCAGAAGCTGTGAAACTCGAGATTTAAAGAAGGTGAGGGACACCGTGTTCACTTGTTTCAGAGTTTCATTCTTAAGAAATACATTTTTTTCTGATGCATATTGAATGCATGAAGTCATCTTTTCTTTTTTGTTAAGTTTGACCATCTCCTGTCCTGTGACATATCCATATCGAAGAGTTTGAAGATACATTTGTATGTTAATTGGACTTTCCAAATAATATATTACCAAATTCAATATGTATGCCATTTCCATTTAAAACTAGCTGTTTTTTTCTGCTGGCAGCAAATCAATCACAAACGTTTTCCGTTGTCATGGAAACAATATCTAACATTCTATGCTGGCATAGAATTATCATGCATGATAGGTTTTATCCGCTTCACAGCCACCATATTTTTTAATTGTCTTAAAGGGTATACGGGTATACAATTAAAAATGTTATTGACTGTCAGTTGGACCCTCAGATCTTTTTCCTTAGGCTACCACTATATGTATTTTCCTCACTCAGACCTGGCAGACACTCTGCTACTTGGCTGGCAAGGGATTGCTGGCGTGCCGTGCTGACCCAGCCCACTGGCCAGCAGCCATCTACTCCCATCAGATGCTCAGGCATCACAGATAAGACTATTTACTTCTTCTAAGCTAATCTCCGTAAGCACAGTGCTTCACTTGACCACAACACTACTCAAAGAGGCCCCCTGTGTAACAATGGGAAGAGATATTGTCTGACTCGCCAAACACTACTAGAAGGACTGTGGCTTCTTCACATGTGCTTTGACAAAATCCAGTCAGGTGTTTGTGGTTTTTTTTGTGGAGTCTTCCAGCATGATTTTTATTCAGATTGCAATGGATGGTGTGTAACTGTTGCAGCTTATGCTTTAATGTCAGCTTAGATCTGTTTTGAAGTTTCCCTGGGTTTGCTCTCCACCATTCAAAGAATCCATCGGTTCATTGTTGGGTGGATTTTCCTCTCGCGGCGACAACCAGGGATGTTGGCAACAGTCCCAGGGAGCTTAATAATATTGACAACAGTGCGCTCAGAAACATCACGCTCTTTAGAGATGGTTGTGTAGCCTTTACATTGCCCATGTTTAGCTATTACCTTATTTCTAACCTTCTCAAACATCTCTCTGGTTTTCTGTCTCTTTTTCATGTTCAGTGCAATACACAGTGGCACAAAATGGTAGTTCTTTTCTCTATTTAAACTGGCTAAATGGGTGATTATGCGGTTAAAGACAATTCTACGTTTGCAAATTCCCAACTCGGCCCCCGTAAGTGTCTGGAAAATTGAATAATTACGTCAAATAAAGATCAGGAAATCAAAGGAAATAAAGAAATGCTTCTAGCTGTATTTTCAAAAATGTTGCTTTGACATCACTGTGCAAAATTCCAAACACTTGATGGGTGATTTACGGAATGTCCTGAGAAGGTGTTTTTAGTGACTGATGTGTCGGAAACATGACCGGCAAAATGATTATCAACTGTTTAGGGGTCTGGAATCTTGCAATTAAACTTTCCATGTACCATTTTCCGACATGACAGTCACTATAAACACCTCAGCGCATTCAGTAATTCCCCACTCAAGACACCGTTAAGTGTCCACAAAATCGCACAGTGATATCAGCGCAACATTTTCAAAACTACAGCTCGATTCGGTGGTGTTCCGTTGATTTCCTGATATTTATTTGTCCTGTTTGTCTCCAGCCAGTTTGTGGTTCTGAAAATTACGGGGGCCGAGTTGTGAATTACTGAACGTGCTGAGAAGGTGTTTTAGTGTCTGTCATGTCGGAAACTAAAGGATTTTCAACAATATCAACAATATCTTAACCACTGGTCTGAAGACGCATTCATGATTAGACAATGTGACACATTATAATGGGTTTAGGTTAAGCCGGGGCAAATCGTTAGGAAAATGGGGATGAATGAAACCCATGCACATACATTAAGAATCTTTAGGTCTGCCATTTCCTAGTAAATCTTTCCACAAGGCCATAATGTGACCTAAGTAAATATACTTACTGTATTTTATATGCTGTAATCACAAGACCTCAGCCATTTCCCAGTGTCATGTTGCCTACAGCACTCTGGGAATAGGCTATGCGGCTACCAAGTCATTCACACACCTGAAAGCCAAATGATTTGTTGGCAACTCACACGCTATCTCTGTTTACCGTGGTTATTTAAATAGTGATGTACAAGATAAGCAAACCACAGTGGTACAGTGTAGTACAGTGTATTACAGTGTTCTAGCCAGTCTCCTGTCGGACAAAAAAAATGCAGTTACACACACAGTCATGAGGATGTGGGAGGATGTGGATGAAGAAGAAACTGCTGGCAAGTCAAGAAGGCCAGGCCACTTCCATAGACCATAAGAATAAATACATGTTTGCCAACGTACTGTGTTATACAGACAGGAGAACCTGCTCATTGTAAACACGCTGAACCACTAGGTAATATTAAATCCTGCGCGGGCACAGACCAACACGCGCGCTCACACACAGCAATGGATTTGGCAGAGAGTTTGGCTGGGACTTGGTGCCATGTAGCATCGTTTAGCACTAAACCACACATACTGGGCAGGCAGCACACACTGGCCAGGCATACTGCTGCTAAACCTAGCTCTCTGGCTTTGCTCCAAACTGACATTGTTGTTCATCCGGCAGACTGGGCCTGCTCTAGCTAAATACACAACTTGTACTTGTTTGATCTCAAGTACGCCGATGATCAGCGCTAGCAACAAACCGGCAGTGCTTTCAAATGTCAAATCGGAAAACGCTGAGTTAGAAGTTTGTACTTTTGGAAAGCAGTGATCCTTGGGTGGTGGTGTGCGAGGTCTGCAATTCATATTTTAAAAACATTAATGGAATACACCCACTTACTTTCCTTTCAATAAAATCTTAGCTTAATCAGCCGCTACATAAATATTCACTCTCTAATCAATTCCCAGAATCTACAGATTGTGTTGACTAATCAAATTGCACAGTCCTTTATCAGCACATGGACTTACCTAGTTGAGAAACTAAAAAAGTAAAAAGCTGGTGGTGGACCATACAATATAAAAAAGTTTGATTTCTAACGCCTTTAGCCCCTCAAAATATAGATCTTTTAAATGTATTGTTGCTTGGTGACTGAATATTGCTGCAAGCAATCCCAACTAAATTGACAATTTCTCCACTTAAGCTTAAAACAGGTTGTGCATTACTCAGCGATGCCCGCTGCAGAAGAGAATTTACCTCTAACTACAGCTCTCCCTACCTCGACACAAACCATCAACGCCTTACAAATTTAAATGTCAGGCTTGACTGGGATCCCTCTGACATTTTTCCTCAGGCTATCCACCACTTCTGGATTCCTCATCCTCACTCAGACCTGGCAGAGACACTGTGTTACTTGGCTGGCAGAGGACCTGGTGCTCAATGCTGATCCAACCCACTGGCCAGCAGCCATCTACTCCCTTAGCTCCCATCAGTTGCTCAGGCATCACAAGACACCTTTCCTAACCTAATCTCTTTAAGCGCTATGCTTCACTTGACCACAACACCACTCAGGGAGGCCCCCTGTGTAACAACGGAATGAGATATCATCTGACTCCGGCCAGTTGCAAATAATTATTTACAGGAAGACTGCTGGTTTGGAAAAGGACCTCATGCCTTTCTGAGCCTCACCAAGGTAGGCAACTCTACACCGCCCCTAACACAGATAAGTGCTGGGTAATGGTGGGAAGATGAACATTCAAATGTGTCTAACGGTTTACCTCCACATGTCATTTACCAAATGTGTGCAGCGTCCCTAGAAAGGGTCTGCCTAATTCAACTTAATTTTCTCTTAGATGTTCTTCGATGAACACATCTTATTCTGTTTCAACTAGGGTACTGTTTGTCCATGAAAGAGCTGAAAAATGTCTCTTCCATTGCCGGAACCGGCTCAAATCTACTTGCTATGACTCTACTCGCCTTCAAAGTTTTTCCATTGCTACTTAACAGCTCAACTCTACCTGCCTCAACTCAGTACATTTTCCATTGCAGATAGTATTCTGTACCACTCTGTACCGCTCTACAAGAAACTGCGGTGACGCCACATTGAGCGCGACACCCAAGTCTACACACCAAGGGGGTAGGCTTACACAGGGACGTTGAAGCAACCATGGGCTTAGCGGTCAACAGTGGAACTGCGGCCCAAAAATAATTTTTCCCAAATAATTTCATGGTTAAATAAACTTCTATATTTCAGCTGATAATGTTTTTGGGGGGTACATCAACTTTCCAACCCGAAAACTTAAAGGGATACTTGTTTGAAACGTCAGGTTTTAAACATTTTTTAACCCTTCAAGGTCTAAACGATTTTAGGTCCGCCTGGCATATAGTTGACTTTTTAGCCTCTAGAAAGGTCATACTTTGACCTACAGTGAAGTGCCTTATGGTTCTGGACTCAGTAGACCCATGGCTACAACATGGATGAATGAAATCCAACATCCTGGGTCATTGAATTTTATGTTTTATTAAATATTTATCCC
>JACXGM010007862.1:0-14779 GCA_016801145.1 Umbra pygmaea | reverse complement strand
TTTCGTTGCTAGCATGTAGGGTTCGCGAGATAATCGCGTTTGACGCTCTAGAGCGTCAATCGACTTTGAAGGGTTTTAACATTCACTAGTAGCCGAATCCAGAGTTAATAAACTAGGCATGATGAATGCGCAGTGTTGCTACCGGTTGCTACGACAACACAAACAAAATTTTGCTAGTGCGCATGTCCATTGGGCCATTGCTACGACAACACAACAGCAGATCTACAACAGGAAAATCTCCAGAGCACGAGTAATGGTGGAAAATGCCTTTGGTAGACTGAAGGGAAGGTGGTGTTGCCTCCAGAAGAGAAATGACTGTTATGTGGAACTGGTCAAATCAATGGTGATGACTTGCTTTGCTCTGCATAACCTTTGTGAGAGTTATGGGGAGGCCTATGACAATGAGTGGATGCAGCTGTATCAGCAGAGCATAAACTGATGCCACTGGCAAAGGGTGTAGGTGTAGAGGAGGAGGGCAGGGATGTACGATAGGTGCTAATGCGTTATTGGAATAAACCATTTTTTTTCATTTTTTCTTTCTCGTTACTACAATAAAACATTGTGAACTGTACTGACAAATATTTTTAAGCCCACCTGAATTGTATGCATCATTTCTTAAAATATTTACGTATACCAATATCAGATTAATTTAATAGGAAAGTATGACTTAAAGGGACAATCCAGCATTCAAACAACTCAAAATCGTAATCCAAGTCATCTTCCCAACATCCCAGTAAAAAAAAGGTTTTCAATGCGTTCTGCACTTCCTAAGCTGGCCACCGTAAGTTTTGAGTTCATTCGTCAGTGACGAAACTACATCATAAAACTGCGTACTGTGTCTGTGAATTGTTAAAGCATCCATGTTTTGATGCACACATGAACCAAGTAGTTTTGGAAACATTCCTCAGCATTGGGACAAGGAAATGCTTTTGCTTTCAACCATCTCCTGCCAAGAAGATGATTACATCTGTTTGTTAGATGATTTGAGGTTCGACGCTCAAACGAATCAAAGTGTTTTTGAAAAAAAAGCCAGACCAGATAGAGAACTAAATTATCACGGGTAAGGAGCTGGTTCGTATACTTAGTTAGCCGTTATTAACTCCAATGTAGCATCTTGTAATTGTGTGAGTACTAGGAGGAAAGAATGTGAAATGAATAAAAATGAATACTGCGAACTCTGTTATATTTAAACCCAGGGTGGTTGTATACCTTTTGGTGCAATTGTTTGTAAATAATGAACGAAAAGACGAGTAAGAGCAACGTTTGAGTGGCTAACAAGTATTTTTTATGGGGTTTCCTTCCAGACAGACCCAGTATATAAAGTTACTGAGTCTAGGGTATCGTTTTTAAATACTATATATAAAATGTTTTATTTACTCTGTAATTAACTTTTAATGTACCATAAAATGTGAGTTATATTTGCTTAGCATCTATTATGTTGTTGCAGTACACCAAGTTATTTAGCTACTGTATTGTTTGTAGAGTGTGGCATTAAACCCATATTTTCATATGAAACATTCAAGTAACCTGGTGATATATGTATGAAACCTTTTCTCTCTTAATTAAAGATTAGGCATGAGTACTTAACCAAAATAGTGTGTTAATATCAGAAAAATTCAATCTTTTAGGGGCCTTTAAAACAGCAAAGTTGTTCTTCTACTTTAAAAATTATTAATTGCACATGGATATCTTTAACTTAATAAGTATACCTTTGATTGACTTGAATTAAAAGTGACATATTTAACAAGTAGATAGATTGGTAGACATTAAAATACACAAAAACAAATTTTGTTATTTTTTTATAATCCAAAAATGGAAGTGGTCATAATGGGTACTTGGGCCTAATAGGTAACAAATCGTTATTCAATTAAAATGTTTAAAAACTTGAATTTGTAAACCATGGTCAAAAACAGTTGTAATAAGGTAGAAAGGTTTATTTAACCAAAAATCAGTGCAACACAGCAATAAATACAAAAGTGAAATGTAATAAAATGAGATATATTTTTGTAGTTACACTACAGTCTATGTATTAGCCAAGGGGTTTAATCCAGGAGAGGTTGTGTGTTGTCAGGGCGGCGACACAAAACACATATATGCTTGTTCAGAGTACCCAGGAAGGCTTTGTTGAAGGCTGCTGTTGGCACATTCTCCTCCCTCCTCAAGGCTGCTTCCACTTCCCTTGCGTGTGCAGCATCTTCGGATGGCCCTGAGCCCAGATCAGCGCCTGCTGCTCCACATCTGATTCCTGCATCTCCCTTAGGACAGCAAGATGCTCCAGCTCCCGTTGCAGTTTCCTCCTGACTGGGCAGTGGAGAATGAAAATCTTTGGTGACCAAAGTAAAAGTATTTGTTCAACATGGAGAAGCACGAAGTCTGTAAAATATATACATAGCAACTACAACTAGCAATAATTCCAAGACTGGTGTATGTTGGTGATGAGGATAGACTATTAAAACAATAAAGTGAGGAGGTGTCTATGAATCAGTGTTAGTTTTGGCCTGATTTTAGTTTTTTCAGTCTACTGTAGGTACGTACAATAACTCTTAGGTGGTTGGACAAGTCAATCTGATTCTGCACGAGTCTCATAATTAGTCTTTTATCTTTATGAAAAAAATGCATATTTACTAATGCAATTGAATGTGTAATTGAAGTATTAAGAGACAAGTCCTATGGAAGTGTCCATTGATGAACAATAGTGCATTAATCTATCCGTAATATTAATTTTGTAAATAGCTCAGTAGAGAGCTTGCGATAATACACTTCTCAACCAAAGCATTGTCACACAAGTAAATGAACACATACAGGTTCTTAATTGTGTACAAGATTCCCAGGCTAAAGATTTTAGTAATATTTAGTCTGTGGTAGAATGGAATTTGACGGTGTCTACGCTGCCACCGGTGCTGGTTCTGGCATTGACGCTGCTGCTGAACGTGACGGGGCATCATCTTGTTGGATGATCGAAAAAGGACTACTCTTCTCGCTGATCAAATCTTGACCAGAGTTATACAAATGACTGGTCAATTACAAATACAACTGCTACAGAACACAGCAACAACAACTCAAACAAATAGCAAGTAAACAAGGGCCAGCAGAAGAAAATTACATGGTAAATTCTGCTTTGTGTTTCAGCAACACGTCATTTTTCATGCATTTATGTAAGTATTATTATTATTGTTACCATTAATATTATTATTAAAATGGTAACGTAAAAAACCTTACCATCCTCCATCAAAGCCGTTGCAGGGTCGTGTCCGCCCGCCCTCCCATTGTTCACCGGTCTATGGCTGTATACATAGCGTCCATCTGGTCGAACCATTTCCAAGTCTTTCGGTTTGAAGCACTTCGACCATTGTGTTCCTTTATGCATCAATAGTCACTTCATTTTTTTCAACTTTTCCCTGCAATGTTGGAATGATCTTTGCAAGCCATGTGCGCCCAATAATTGGTAGACTTCCTGGTAAATTTTGAGTTGCCCCATCCAGCTCCCACTGGATCCTGTCATCAGCAACCAAGCATAGAAATTGACCTCAGTTGACCACGGCATGATTTTTGCATCCTGACATTGTTCGTGCTTCTTTGTAATTGTTGGTAAAAATTTTATTCAGATGATTGTGGATGAATCCGGTTGTTTGGCTGCACACAGGGTTTACGCGGTTGTATAGGATGTCCCGTGTTGAGCAAATGTGATGCATGAGTGACAACTCTTATCCAATTAACAGATTTCTGTGTGTTCACATTTTGGTATCGGCTTCGCTTGCTTGAAACCTTGACAGAGCAAAAACTACATGGTACCAGGTAAATTTGCCCAATGTAAATGCAGAAATGGCTAGCCGTGTAGATTTGAGCTGTTACCTAGCAATGGGAATGCTTTGAAGGTGAGTAGAGTTGAGGCAAGTAGAGTTAAGCCGGTTCTGGCAATGGAAAAGGGCCAAAAGAAGGCCATCTTGGGTTTTCCCCTAGAGAAAATGCCTTCTTAAATTTATTACCGTTTACAATATGTTGTTAGTTTAGGCTACCAGCTAGGCCTTCTATTTCAGTACTGTAGACAGAAGGCTTCCACAATACAATCAAACACCTTGTTAAACTTCCAGTTGTCATTAATGAGATTTAAAGGGGTAACTAACATGAGTAGGGTACACCCCAACAAATGTCTTAGAAAATCATCTGGCTCTCTTCAGAATCAATACTTTCTATGGGATCCTATACAATAAAATAATCCAGCAACTCTGGATTATTGGTTGCAAATGAGATTAGTTGGTAAGAAACAACAATTATATTAAAACGTATTAACAAAAATGAGTACAACCCAATAAAGCTTTTAGGAATTAAACATGGTAAAAGGTTGCTGCAAGATAATTGATAATGAAGGTGGTATGTAAACCTATACAATCTCCTTCAAGTCAATGCTGACAATTATGGAAGAAAAATGTCACGAGTGTTGAGAAAGTAATTGCTTTACAGAAAAAAGGTTTTTGCTACAAGACAATTAATAAAGAGTTGCTATTCAGTCACAATACAGTAGCAAATGTTAACCAACAATTCAAAGAGGATGGACTTGTGGCAAGCAGTCTGAGATGCCCAGGCCAACCACTGAGGCGAACACCTCGAGATGAGTGTTTTGTCCTAAGAATAGATTAGAAAAATTGCCATGCAAGTTCATCACTGCTAGCTGAAGCTGTAGAAAGCCAAACTGAACTGGGGTGACTGTTTCATGCGTCACAATACCAGGGTGTCTGCAGGTTTGATGACATTAAATTTAAGACTTTTTTAATGCCACTCGAAATGCTTTTAAAGATCAATACCGCAGTAAATGCACAATAAAATAACAAAAAATACCTGTGATTGGTCAAGAATATAATTATGCACACTGGCAGAGGATTATGTAGTCTAGCTTGTAGTATTACTAAACAATCTTATTTGTGATCAATAAAAACATATTTAAGACCCGGGACATGGTTTATCTAATGATATAACCTTAACAAAATTGTTGCAAAAACTCTGGTTTATAAAAGATAGTGCATAAGTAGGCTATGAGCCAGAAAGTGGTATTCTGCAAAACTGTGCACATCTACACTAGCCATAAAACGACCCAGCAGCAAATTAATATAAATGTTGAGAAATAAAATAACATTACTATGACATTTAGTACTACAGCCTACTATACGATGTGATATTATTACAAATTCCCCATATGTTGATGAGTGATCATCTTTATAGAATTAGACATAATAGTTTTATCATCTGCTAAAGTTGACAAAAGGGATAGCAAGCTATACGGTTTTTCACCAATGATCTGAATCTGTTCAAATACCATATTCATGTAATATCTATTACATTCATTGCTAATAATTATTGAGTTTTTGTGAGGGCAAACAAAGAATCATCAATAAACAATACTTTGCCAAATATCAGGAATCGTCCAATTTTTTTCAGACTACCAATAGTAGGCAGGAAGATTGGTTTTGCCTTAATACACAACTTGAGTAGTTAAGCAGTATACTGTGACTACCTCTGTGGTTGGTTCTATAATGTTAACTTATATGGTGGGTTGAGTAGTTAGGCAGTATACTGTGACTACCTCTGTGGTTGGTTCTATAATGTTAACTTATATGGCGACTTGAGTAGTTAGCCAGTATACTGTGACTACCTCTGTGGTTGGTTCTATAATGTTAACTTATATGGTGGCTTGAGTAGTTAGCCAGTATACTGTGACTACATCTGTGGTTGGTTCTAATGTTAACTTATATGGTGGCTTGAGTAGTTAGGCAGTATACTGTGACTACCTCTGTGGTTGGTTCCTGTTCTTTGCTATGTTTTGCAACTCTTGGATGAAGGGTTGATGTTGACCGTGTATCATGTTAGTGAAGAAGAAACTCAATTTTCTCACTTTGCTGCGCATTGACCTGTTTTCTGACTGAGGGTGACCAGCGCAATACTTCATTAGAATTTTTGGATTTGATTAGAAAGCAATGACTTTTAATTATATTTGCAAAGAATTTATTTATTTTCATTATATTAAGGAACACTTCTAAATGTGTTAATCTTATCTTCTATTTTGTCTGCAGCATTTTTACGTGCGCATGATAGACTGTGCATAATTATGTGTGTGACTCCAGCTTCGTATCTGGAGCTGTGTACGGCTTGTAACCACAGCGGAAAATCACTGTGCTCTAGCCATGTCTCGTTAAAAGTACACTTTCTCATTTTCCACACTTAGGCCTAGCCGAACTTTAACAAACTCTGAGGAGATGCAGATGTATTTCGCGGGCAGGTATTGTATTGCATTTTTCACAGGATTTGTAGTTTTATCACCACATACGTATCAACATCAGTATCCCCAGAAATAACTACAACACACCGAATCAACGTTCTGAGGGCAGCTTTCTGCTGGTTTTGTTACTGTTGCACCCTAAAAAATGTCAGTGTGCAACGCAAAATGTACTTTTGTTCCTAATTAACATCGACAATATTCATGACTCCGCTTTGTAGGCTACGACTCGATATTTTCTCTTTCTGGGGCCAGCGTTTCTGGAAATTAACAAGGGTAATGCCATTTTTAAGACCTGACAAAAATTTAATTTAAGACCTCGGATGAAAATCTGGCCATTTTTAAGACGTTTTAAGGCCTTAAATTTAACGTTCAGAAGTTCAGACTTTTTAAGACCCCGCCGGAACCCTGGATACAACATATGCTGCACAG
Organism: Umbra pygmaea; assembly: GCA_016801145.1. NCBI lineage: Eukaryota > Metazoa > Chordata > Actinopteri > Esociformes > Umbridae > Umbra > Umbra pygmaea. Next base: position 8,079 of record JACXGM010007862.1, on the reverse strand, counting down.
GAGGGGCATGCAAGGGTGTCCATAATGGAAACTACTGCAAAAGCCCATGCACCAGTTTAGCATTTGCCAGGGCTCATGCTGCCAAAAGTGTAGAATATTTTGACTTTAGTCAGATGAGACAAAGGTTAATCTTTTTGGAACTGATGGCAACCAAACTGTATGATGTTGGCAACACAAACGGATAATTCACTTCAAAATAATAGCGCTCGTTTTAAATCACTGCAGTAATCAATTTGAATTCATTATAAAGCTAGTGAATTGTAACCAAAGGCAATTGTATTGTGTGTAAAGAAACAATAAGAGTATTTGAGAGCAAAAACTACACATTTAACATGTTTTTTAATAATCAGTTGTAATTAAAACATTAACAAATACGTTGAACACAAATTGATTAAAAATATTGTCAATGTCTCGTAAAAAAATGAGTACATTTGATAATCATTCACTAGTCTGTTGTTACCCAAAATAGAAAAAACACATGAACATGGACTCACTACCTATCAATGCAATGAACAAACATTGATTATTGTAATGAACGAGGAGCGCTAATATTTTGAAACGGAAAAGCTGAGTTCATGTTGCCGGCATAATATTTTGTTGCCAGGCGAACGGGTTTTGGAGTACATATCGAGATAGGCAAATCAGGCCATATCACCCAGTCCTAGGGAAGAATACAGTGAATGACGCATGGTACAACCCACAGTAACCTGTGGAGATGTTATTCTGTCAGGTTGTATGAGTGCTGCAGATATCAGAGAATTGCACTTCATTGTGGGATGCATGAATTCACAGATGTACTGTAAAATACTAAGAGAAGATGCAACCATCTCTCCGCACCCTGGTTCGCTGTGCACTCTTTCAACATGATAATGACCCAAAACATACATCCAAAGCCACTGCTGCATTTCTAAGGAAGATCAGGGTTAAAATGATTCAGTGAACAATTATGTCACCTGACCTCAACCCAATAGAACACCCTATGGAGGAGTTCTGAAAAGACAGGTCGAGCATTATTCTCCATTCATTATCCAGGATCTGAAAGAGATCACTCTCCAAGAATGGAGAAAGATAGACGTGGCAGTATTAAAAATCATGGAGGACATACAAAATATTACAATTGGTAGAATTTGTTGTAGGCTGTACTAGGGCTAGGCGGTATGGCTGAAAACTCTATCACGATATAAGTGTTTCATATTGGTCGATATAGATAATTATTGATCTGTTTTATGAACTATTTAGAATAAGGAGCAGGAAAAAAATTCTAAATTTTAACAATTTTATTTTGAATTTAACCTTCCACTGATAATAATCCTCTCAGTTATGAAGGCAGAAATGTCAACACAACCATGGAAAACACTAAACTAATTAAAATGTAAACATAAGTCTAAAATCACAATGAACACTTAACAATTATCTGTTACACTAAGGTGCACAATTAGAGTACTTAAGAAATGCTTAATAAAGTGTAATAAATAGTGCAAAGTTTTAAATATAAACAGAAAAACCTGAGACCTGAGAAAATGGGGAAAACAAGTTTGTGGTATTACCAGTCTTGGTGGGGACAACGGTTTTGCGTAATTTGCAGATGACATTAGTCTGACTACAGTCAGACTTTTGAAAACCAAAAAACTGCCATACTGGTGAGCTGAATTTTTACGTTTTATCAACAATTTCCTCGCTCGCTGTGGCACAAATTTTCCACTTATCAGTTTCAGTTACTGAAGAATCCAACATGACTCAAGAGACAACTGCGCAACCAAACTTGATACTGTTAAATGATTGGCTGTTAGCGTGTCACTCGCTACGTTGCTATGTCACCAGAGAGCGAGTGCCTTTTTTAATGCAACCAAAATTGCTTCGCAAACTGGTTTCTTCAGACAAGAAAAAGGAAATTATTGAACGCTTTATCGAACACATTTTTTATTGATATTGATTACGTGTCTATCGCGAGACATATCATTATCGTTTTATCGCCCAGCCGTAGGCTGTACTCATTTCTGTAAAACCTAGTTTGCATACAGTTTATTATTTTCTCATCCCAATGATATAGATCCAAATGTTTAACAGAACTCTGTTTTGTCAAATATTATCTAATTGTTCTCGTGTTCACTGAGAAATGTACAAATCTTAATTTTCTATTTTAATGCTGAGTAATGTATAATGTCATGAAAAATAAACAAATACCCTGAAATAACTTACACAGTAAAAAAAATACAGCAAAAACAAAACAAAGTAATGGTCATTATGCCATTTCCATTATTTTACAAACAGGTCTTTCATAATGATAACAGGTAATGTAATGTATAAACACAGTGATTGTTTGTAAATAGACAAAAAAAATCATTCTGGAGTGATCGTTTCCTTTTATTAACAGACAATCACTGTGTTTCTACATTATCAGTAAATTCTGTCAGTATAGGAGGGATCATTCTGTAAAATAATGGAAAGTGTACTAGTAATTTTAGGCTAGTAGCTACATTTTCTGTTTTTTTAAAGATTTATTTTTTACAGTGAACAACACAACCATGGACAAAGACATACCAATGAATCAAAACTACTAGGCTAAGAGCAGCACATGTGGACAAGACAAGGCTATTAAAGTTTATACTGTTTCCACTTCCAGCCTGGTTTCCTCGCAACAGTGCATAAACAATAGAGTAATATTGGGAAAAAGGGTAAATAAACTGTGCAAGATTACTCCCTATACCTAAACCAAGTAAAATAAACATTAAGAAATGGAGTGTTAATACAGTAGGCAGATTAAGCATCATAAACCACCAGCAACATGGGAACTCATTTTCCAGAACACTCACAAGACGTGAGTTTGCCAGCATCCATCATAGATACTCAGGCTACATAGAACGGCCTAAGTGTTGTGTATTGCACTTCTGACTGGCCTGTCGGTCTCCCTGATGTGTTTTTACTTTAATGACAGCCCTGAGCTGGGATGTCAGACTAGCATTAGCCTACATCAGTCAAGGGGCCACAAACAGTACGCTGGGATGGCCATTGCATCCAGACTGAGAGCACAGACATATTTAGTAAGTTTCTACAGGGCAAAGCCTCACACACTGACCATGCTGCAATTAGCAATAGGCTTATGGGTAATTTTGCCAAAGTGGGCATCATATTAGACATAAATACTAAGATTAATGGCCAAAAGCATGGCTGTCCATAAGCAGAATTTTGTTACCTAGATGCTTAGCCTTCATGATTCAGTTGTGGTTAGTAGATACAGAGAAACCTAGTCACACAAACATTAGGCAACACAACCTCTTCCTCTTTTAAGAGGACCCGACACATTGGTGGAGAAATGAATCATGCAGTCGTTTAGTTGAAATGCTTTAATGAAGAGGACCCAGCAGACTTAAAGCTGAGTGACGCTTGTAGGACAATGCTGTATCACAACATTAATAAAAACTTTTTAGCAAATAGCATTCAATCAGGATTTTAATAGCACAAAACATGTTCATTTTCTAATTGATTTCTAGTGTGGGGGCATAAGGAAAACATAAACAGTAATAGAAATGTTCAGTAGACTTTTCAGTCAGTTGTATAAACTGCATATTACTACTTCTATTAATTGGATGAAAAAAATGTAATTGAACATTAAATGCAGATGTTTAATATTTCAGTTTTTTTTCTATGTGCATAATGCTGTCTTTAAATCAAAGGAAGATAGCAGTAAGAAAAGAAATAGCAAAGGGAAACAAGTGTTTTACAAAGCTGTTTTACTTTTTCTAAACGGTTTGAAAAATAATGAACAGGCCTGATTAAAATAGTTTAAATCCAGGCTAATTAGTACAGCTACGTGCTTTAACACCGTGATATTTTTTGACTATGCTTTATTGAGCTAAAATGTATCCAGAATGGCAGTGTTCCTGTACAATAAGTAATAATAGAGGCATTGCAGAGAGTTATCCAGATCAGCTTTAAAACTTTAAACCACCCAACATGTACCAATATAAAGGCTATTTTTAACTTAATGAACAGTGTTTTATTCAAAATAACAGATTAATATATATAGTGTTAGCTTCCACTATATGGGCAGGAGGTTGCTGTGGCTATGTAGCCATTTCATCTTGTCTTTGTCAATCTCTAGCTTGTGTAATAGCTTGAAGTCTTTCATTTAGCAGTTGCAGTTTAAAGTCAAAATTGAAAAACCACCAAGCATGTAAAAAATATAAGTAGTCAAGAAAACATGACGAAACATTATTAATCAATTTTCAAAGGTTTTCCAAAAATGGATCTTCCAATTCTCCACAGTTAAGCGAAGTGGTAATAAAATTTTAATTTCTTCTCGTAGCGTCTCACTCCGAAACTGGAATTTTTCTATTACTGTATGCTGTTTACAACAAGTGTGTGTAGGTAATTTACAAGTAATATTTTTGTTTGTTATTCCAATAAACATGTATTGAAAATGTGCATATTGCCACAGAAAACATTCAATGTGCATTAACCCTCAATGAGAATCCATGTTATGGTCGTTTTCACCTATTTTTACATGCGTAAGGTGTGCCAATAAACATGCCCTCACAACACGTGTAATTGTCCTCCATAAACCAAAGTAGCATCACTAAAGTCAAATACCATTAAGTACTATATGTGTAATTCATACTCATTTATTTAACCTGTATTTTTTTACTGAGGTAAATTTGGTTTTATATTCAGATATTCAGATAAAAATATTATTAACAAACATTCACACATTCAAAAGAAATAGCCTATGATCAGATAGATTGCTCAATTGGATCATGCCCAGAGACCACAGTTACCACCCACTTCTTTTTCAAGAAACCAAATTACAATGATTCATTTATTTCATTACGACAACTTTGCACCTGACATGTTCAGGCAGCTGCTATTTTTCACTGTTGATCTTTCAACAAAAAAACACTGACTTGAAAGATAAAATGGATCAAAATTTAAATCAAATTATTTTAATAGTTTTGTTACCAACATAATACCTTATTATCTATATGTAGATAGGTATAATGAAATGTACTGAAGTGAATGTATGTGACACAAAACTCCATGTATTATTTTGGCCATTAAAAAAAATGCTTGGCTGGTGGATTTACTTAATTTCGGACATTGGGAATGCTACTCTGCCTGGTACTGCTGTATCTAAAATATAACAGATCAAAAAAATGAGCAACTTCCACTATAAGGGCAGGAGGTTGCTGTGGTAAGGGAGCTATTTGATCTTGTGTCTTTGTCAATCACTAGCTTGTGTAATAGCCTGAAATCTTTCATTAGCAGCTGCAGTTTAAAAACAGGCCAAAATTGAAAAACCACCAAGCATGTAAGCAATGCAAGTAGCCAAGAAAACATGAAGAAACATTCTCACTAAATATTCACACAAAAAGGAAACTTCCTGTCACGGTCTCCCTAGGGCAGGGGCTCCCAACCTTTTTAGCTTGCGCCCCCCGTTTATATTGTGATCACAGCTCGGATTTGGGGCTCATCCCCCAATGCCGCAGCCAGGGGTGCTGTTCCCTGACAAACCCAGCAAACCATCATCGCCCCATAATTTCAGCACCATGGAACACTCATATAATGACACTTCCAAATCTATACAATTATGTTAACGAGCCTGTGGCAGCTGTCTGGGGTTGGAAAATGTTGGGCGATGTCTGGATTTACATATTGTTGGAGATCTAAAAAAAATAGCTGACCTTGAAAATATGTAGGCCTATGTTTTTCCAGTTAACAAGGTTTACTGCTTCCATTTTTTTCAATTTTCTGAACCAATCTTCTATTATTTGCTAACAGTTGCAGTTAAAACTAACAAACATTCAAATACAACCATGTATGTAAATAAAACAATGTCACTAAGAAACATGGGCTTCATTATCACTAAAAGAAAAGTTATTTTGCGCAAGGCTTCTAAAATATATGTCTCTTCTATGCTCTCCTAGCGTGTTCCATGAAGTACTTACTCCCAGCAAGCCAGGGGCCATCGAAGTTGAGCATTTACCCACTAAAGTTGGGCCTGCCCACAAAACACCACACACAATATATGACAGTACAGTTGAAGTTGGTCTTAAATGCAGTCAGGTCACAGCTCTGGTGACAGCGAAGACCCAGATGAGATTATCTATTTTTTTAAACAAACTGCAAGTGAGCCCACAGTTCTTCTAGTATTAGCAGGACCTATGAACAAGTCTGAAAAGCACTGTTTGCACGGATATATGTTTTAAATTTAGATAGCTAGGACATTTCTGGTAAACAACCTTATATACCATACTGTACAAACACCAGTGTCTGGCCTTTCTAAAACGTAAGGATCGAAAGCAGATAAAAAATGTGTGAAAATTTGCGTCAGTAATAAAGCACAACACTGCGTGATACACTGCATCAAAATGTCTCAGTACATTTCTCAGCTCAGTAATATTGCTTTTGAAACTTTACACATGTTTATATTTTATTTGATTTCAGTGTATGAAAAATGTACCCAAGTTTGACACTGAAATTGTGGGAATTCCACAGATTAATAATTTATCAAGGAAATGCTCCAAGTCACATTTTTTAATGGTACATCACAGACTCAAACGTTTGCAGCAAGTGGGTGTTAATTCCTAAAACCCTACAATTAAACCTAAAAAACACATTCTGAAAGTCAAAACGAACATACAGGTCCTTCTCAAGAAATTAGCATATTGTGATAAAGTTCATTATTTTCCATAATGTAATGATACAAATTTAACTTTCATATATTTTAGATTCATTGCACACCAACTGAAATATTCTCATGAAAACCCCAAATTCCTATCTCAAAGAATTAGCATATTTCATCTGACCTATAAAAGAAGTGTTTGTAATACAAAAAAAAAAGAAAAAGTCAACCTTCAAATAATTATGTTCAGTTATGCACTCAATACTTGGTCGGGAATCCTTTTGTAGAAATGACTGCTTCAATGCAGCGTGGCATGGAGGCAATCAGCCTGTGGCACTGCTGAGGTGTAATGGAGGCCCAGGATGCTTCGATAGCAGCCTTAAGATCATCCAGAGTGTTGGGTCTTGCGTCTCTCAACTTCCTCTTCACAATATCCCACAGATTCTCTATGGGGTTCAGGTCAGGAGAGTTGGCAGGCCAATTGAGCACAGTAATACCATGGTCAGTCTACCATTTACCAGTGGTGTTGGCACTGTGAGCAGGTGCCAGGTCGTGCTGAAAAATGAAATCTTCATCTCCATGAAGCTTTTCAGCAGATGGAAGCATGAAATGCTCCAAAATCTCCTGATAGCTAGCTGCATTGACCCTGCCCTTGATAAAACACAGTGGACCAACACCAGCAGCTGACATGGCACCTCAGACCATCAATGACTGTGGGTACTTGACACTGGACTTCAGGCATTTTGGAATTTCCTTCTCCCCAGTCTTCCTCCAGACTCTGGCACCTTGATTTCCGAATGACATGCAATATTTGTTGTTGTTTTGTTGTGCTGCTTCTCTGTAGCCCAGGTCAGGCGCTTCTGCCGCTGTTTCTGGTTCAAAAGTGGCTTGACCTGGGGAAGGCGGCACCTGTAGCCCATTTCCTGCACACGCCTGTGCACGGTGGCTCTGGATGTTTGTACTCCAGACTCAGTCCACTCCTTCCGCAGGTCATCCAAGGTCTGGAATCGGTCCTTCTCCACAATCTTCCTCAGGGTCCGGTCACCTCTTGTTGTTGTGCAGCGTTTGTTGCCACACTTTTTCCTTCCCACAGACTTCCCACTGAGGTGCCTTGATACAGCACTCTGGGAACAGCCTATTTGTTCAGAAATTTCTTTTTGTGTCTTACCCTCTTGCTTGAGGGTGTCAATGATGGCCTTCTGGACAGCAGTCAGGTCGGCAGTCTTACCCATGATTGCGGTTTTGAGTAATGAAACAGGCTGGGAGTTTATAAAACCCTCAGGAATCTTTTGCAGGTGTTTAGAGTTAATTAGTTGATTCAGATGATTAGGTTAATAGCTCGTTTAGAGACCCTTTTCATGATATGCTAATTCTTTGAGATAGGAATTTTGGGTTTTCATGAGCTGTATGCCAAAATCATCAGTATTAAAACAATAAATGACCTGAAATATTTCAGTTGG
>JACXGM010007861.1:10404-30000 GCA_016801145.1 Umbra pygmaea | reverse complement strand
CATGTCATAGGTGTAGAGCTGTAACATGTTCTATACAGCATGTCATAGGTGTAGAGCTGTAACATGTTCTATACAGCATGTCATAGGTGTAGAGCTGTAACATGTTCTATACAGCATGTCATAGGTGTAGAGCTGTAACATGTTCTATACAGCATGTCATAGGTGTAGAGCTGTAACATGTTCGAGGAGAATGCACAGAGTGAATAAATGCAGTGTTTAATACTTTGCAAAGCAATTTACTTGGTGATTTTGTTTGATAGCCTTAGTGTCCTGGATGATGACTTTGGTGCCCTGGCAAATTGGGCACCTCCTTAAGGCCAAGTGGCCTTGTCCCTAAAATCATGACATTCTATGGATGCCTAGGGCTGTTGGTTCAGTAAGAAGCAGTACCTGTGCGACCAGAGCTTTCCTGCTGTCCCTCTTCACAGCCATGGCAAAGTCCAACCACGTCCAGGTGTTGTTGTGGTACTCCAGGCACGGCAGCACCAGGTTCAGGTCCTTCCAGTCAACGCTGCTCTTCTCTCCCTATGAAACCCCACAATGACATGACAAGATCAGGTAGTCAGAAATACAACAGGCTGACCCCGTTCAACATACTAGAGGACTTAACACCAGGGATTCATTATTATGCTGTTCAGTGATCTTCTTTCACGCTAGTTAAATATCAATATACTTAATATTTTTTTAAGATTACCCAAATCAGCTATAAAATAAGTGTATTGAAATACCTGATAAAATGCTATAATTTGGAAATCTATTGTTTTAAAAATATTCGGAATAAATTTTTAATGGATATAGAAAATGCATCCATGTCACAAAAGTGCCAAAATTATGAGATGGTTTGCATACAAACATGTTTACATATCTGTAAAAGAACAAAACCACAATTTCCATGATATTCATTTATAAATAACTGGGTGTTTGGATCAGCAATTTCATTTTGATCTATCAAATAACTTAATGACACAGTAATATTTCAGTAGTGAAAGGAGGTTCATTGGATTAACAGAAAATGTGCAATATGCATTAAAATGAAATTAGACAGGTAAATAAATTAGGGCACACTAGTCATTTTGTTGATTTGAATAGCTACCTAGCACTGATTAATTGGAACACACGATTGGTTTGGTGAGCTCATTAAACCTTGAACTTCATTGACAGGTGCATCTAATTATGAGAAAAGGTATTTAATAGGGATGTAACGATTCACTAGCAACCGGTTGAAAATGTGTGACGATTCAAGTCAGTTGAATTGTTAAACGAATCGCGACACACGTTTTAAACAGCAGGTGCGTTTACTGAATAGCCTAGTGTGAAGTTGTGAACCTCGCTTTACAGGCACAATAGCAGCAAGCACACACTATAGCAGCAAGCAGACACTGGCGTGAAGCTAGCAAGTGTTTTCAGTTCATTCCTACGGAACTTAAGCTTGTGTGAGCCAATTTCAACTTCCATAGGAATTAACTGAAAACGCTCGGTTTGCTCAACTGGCGCAGCGCCAGTGTGCACCATACAGTTTGGTGTGCATATTGCATATTTGTGCATATTTGACGGTGTGCACGCACCGTCAAACAGTAGACATGTGACGGCAAGCGTAAATGTTGACGTTGACTCAATCCAATCCTAGGTGTGGCGGAATTTTGACTTTCTGTAGACTAATTATAATAATGCATCACCACCGTGAGAAGCACAAGTAACCACCGTTTTCATGCAAAAGGCTTTAATATGACTAATGCGGGAGCCACGGAGATAACAAGGTGCAGCAGTGTTTTAATGGCTATTAGGTGTTGTATTTACTATCTCTTTCTCTAAATGTGTACATAGAGTTGTGTTTTATAATGTGTTGATGGTTATGGCATATTGTTTTTTTAGGTCTTGCTAGTGTAATGATACAAATTATAACAAAATTAAAATCTTGCCTTTATTACAATGTAAAACCCATGTCAATGTGGTACTAATTTGACATAGTCTTTTTACATAGTGTGCAAAGGTACCAGTGTCCAATTATTAAAGGGACACTTTTTCATTTATAATGTCTTAAATATAATTTGTTAAAAAAATCATGAGAAAATCGTATCGTGAAAGATTGTTCAACATTATGGTTTAGGGGAAGGCTACAAAAAGCTATTGCATAGATTTAATCTGTCAGTGTCCACTGTGAGGAACATAGTAAGGAAATGGAAGACCACAGGCACAGTTCTTGTAAAGGCCAGAAGTGGCAGGCCAAGTAAAATATTGGAGGCAAAGGCGAAGGATGGTGAGAACGGTCAAAAACAGCCCAAAGACCACCTCCAAAGACCTACAACATCATCTTGCTGCAGATGGTGTCACTGTGCATCGTTCAACAATTCAACGCACTTTGCACAAGGAGAAGCTGTACAAGAGAGTGATGCACAAGAAGTATTTTCTGCACATACACCACAAACAGATTTGCTTGAAAAAAGCAAACGCACATTTGCACAAGCCAACATCATTTTGGAAGAAAGTGCTGTGGACTGATGAAACATAGATGGAGTTATTCGGTCATAACAAGGGGCATTATGCATGGTGGCAAAAGAACACAGCATCCCAAGACACTTGCTACCCAAAGTAAAATTTGGTGTAGGTTCCATCATGCTGTGGGGCTGTGTGGCAAGTGCAGGTACTGGGAATCTTGTTAAAGTTTAGGGTCGCATGGATTCCACTCAATCCATGTATATCACAATATCAGCAAATACTTCAGAATAATGTAGAGGAATCAGTCACAAAGTTGAAGTTACGCCAGGGCTGGATATTTCAACAAGACAATGCAACCCAACACACTGCTCAAAATCTACTCTGGCATTTATGCAGAGGAACAAGTACAATGTTCTGGAATGGCCATCCCAGTCCCCAGACCTGAATATCATTGAAAATCTGTGGGGGGACTTGAAGCGGGCTGTCCATGCTCGGCAACCATCAAACCTAACTGAACAGGAGATGTTTTGCAATGAGGAATGGTCCAAAATACCTTCATACAGATTCCAGACACTCATTTCAGGCTATAGAAAGCATCTAAAGGCTGTTATTTCTGCTAAATGAGGCTCAACTAAATATTGATGTGATATTTCTGTTGGGGTGGCCAAATTTATGCACCTGTCTAATTCTGTTTTGATGCATATTGCACATTTTCTGTTAATCCAATAAACCTAATTTATTTACTGAAATGTTACTGTGTCCAGTTATTTGATAGATCAAAATGAAATTGCTGATCGAAACACACAATTATTTATAAATAAAATTAATGGAAATGGTCAGGGGTGCCTAAAGTTTTGCATACGACTGTATATTTGACAAATATATGTATATGGAGTCAATTACTGTCTCAAAACCAAACTGTATGTACTTCTGGAAACATCATAGATTATCCTAATGTATGATGTTTCAAGGTAAACTTCAGTTTGTGGTGATTCATACCTTGTAGCTGACACACAGGGGGACCTGGGGGATCTTGATGTAGATGAATGAGTTATTCATTGCAGCTCTTTCCTTCATCTTGTCTATGTCATCTACAGGATGCTAGAGAGGAAAACATAACTTAAATCAGACAGATGGGCGGGGCTTGTAACAAAAAGTTGGTTAAGGGCAGAATGATCATATGGGTCTTTATGAACACAAATATGAATCATTACAATCAAAAACAAACAACTACCTCCACAGCTTTTCGGAAGGACCTCCTGACCCCAGCAGTGCGGTTTAATCCCTGGGTGACCCCTTTGCTGGGCCCCAAGGCTCCCATGGTGTCCTCCGAGTGCTGGCGAGGCTTGATTACAGGCATTCCTAAATGACAGTTCACAATTCAGTTACTTGGCATGCACTCCTAATGAGAAAAACAGTTATTCAGAATTCAGTTCATTCAACTCTCAACTGAAAAAACAACAAACACATGAAAGATACTGGAAGGAATAAACTTTTGTAATTTAAATAGCCATACAGTTGTGGCTGTACAGTAGGTGGAGAAAGACAGCAGACACATTTAAATTATAGTAATTTAGCAGACCCTCTTATCCAGAGCGACTTACAGTGAATACAGGGATATTCCCCCTGGAACAACTTAGGGAAAAGTGCCTTCCCCAAGGACACAACATTTGGCAAAGTTGGGAATCGAACCGGCTACAAGTCTGAATCCCTAACCACTGAGCCATCTGATCCCCCCTACATCAGTAACAAGACCTGTTTGACTGTCCAAACTCTCTCTTTGCCCCTGGACCTCGACAACCCTCCTCAATGGCACGCTTGTCCCCTACAGAGTGACCATGGCCATTAGGGGTGCAACATTTCACTGCTCTGTCAAGGTCACAAAGGATCCAGGCTTTTTATAGCCACCAGCGGTGATACAACAGCTAGCAATCCAATACCACACACTAAGAGCTGCCTGCCAAAGACAATGGAAACTAATACTGAATGGTTGGATGGAGAGAGTTAGTATTTCAACACCATCAGCATTTACACTAGGGGTGCCAGACATACCAACATAATATACTTATAAAGGACGAAATACAAACTGAAAATGTGTGGAAATTATAATTAGCCTACATTCACAAGGTTTTTGAGTTTAACAATCTACAATATTAATAATGATATAATCTACATTCTTAAATTATATTATTTAATCTGTAGCTTGATGTAGAAGTCAGCGCAGCAGTGGACACTTTTTTCCCCTGCTACCATTGCTTTTCATACCGTGCCCACCCACTCACATTGCCTATATGTAGGCCTGCAATGTTCTTTAAAGGGTAACCCAACTCCATTCTCAGGCCTGGTCCCAGCAATGTAAATTATCTTACGCTTAACACAAGAGGTAGAATACCAGGTAGAATTACCACACGAGAACAATATCGACCCTGCAACCAATACAATAGGTGATTCATTACAATGCTAACAGATACAAAACAGGAAGGTAACAACAGTTTAAAAATAACTCAGCAGTACAAAACATGCTTAATCCCTAATTGACTGCCTGCTTCCCGTACAGAGCGTTAAACATTGATCTGCCGGGCCCACAGAGATGTCAGTATGAGGTAAATGTCTAGACCCACACACCCTGGACAGGATGTTAGGAGGGAGACAACACATACCGGTAGTGACCATTCGAGACTTGTCCTCCTCATCAGTCACTTCCTCTTCCTCCACATTCCTTCCTGGGAAGAAGAATCCCATCATCCTTTTGAAGAACTGGTACATCAGCTGGATGGTGAGAGGAACCACGTTCACCTGGTGACAAACACATTAACAGCAGAAAAAACGTTATAACAGAGAATCCACATACGATAACGAAGTAATACATAAGAGGAATAAACATGAAAAAAACCACGTTATGACAGAATAGAAAACAAACATATGTTATAACAGAGAAACACAAATCACTGAATGCTCTTAATACTTCCCTAGTTAATGCTATGATCAGGAATCTTCATCATATATTAGGTGTTGAGCCATTTTCAACGTTATGACAACGTTAAGATCACTTGATAGTTCCGACAGTGAACCTTAACAACCTTCCAAATTAGCAATTTAAAACATTCTTTTAGACTTAACATAATTAAAAATTACTTTGAAAACCACAGTACTACCTTACTATTACAGCTAACATATCCATGCTAGCATACAACTAAAATACAAATCTAAGAAAGCTGGGGGGCAACTTTAATATTAGCAACCTAAGCTTGCTTACCAAGACAACCAATCAGTTGGTTGATGTAGAAGTCAGCGCTGGACACTTTATACCCAATCAGGTTTAAAATTCGCAGCATAAGGAATCTTCAATATTATGGCCACATGTAATAGCTTCAATGTTTTGATTAAATATTACATCATCTGTCATATGTGATGTAAATGATCAGGGATTACAACCAGAAAATCTTGTGCCATATGCATTATAAATGTGAAATTTGTTTTGACAATGCACAGTAGGAAGAAAGGAACAGATGTATGCAAAACTTTGGGCACCCCTGGAAAAATAATTAAGTTATATTAAATCTTATTGAGAAAGGAAGTTGACCTCTACATAGTACAAATTGAAACACCTTTCTGCAACATTTAAAACCTTGACGTGCAGTGTGAACATTTAAAACCTTGACGTGCAGTGTGAACATTTCTCTGCTGAGCATTACAGCTCTGAGCATCTACTTAATATCTGGATTCTGTCCAATTACTAAACAGCCAATAAGTTGCTTCAAATAAAATGAAAGGATCATGCAATCATCACAGTATAACTCAGAGTCAGTTAAACTTCAGGGATTATAATCTGTCCAGTTAGGAAGCATAAGTGATTTTGAATCAATGTCACCTTTGATTTGTTGCAAATTAAAGTGACAACAGGTACACTGGAGAGGCAACGACGAGACAACCCCCAAAAAGGGAATGGTTTTGCAGGTGGTGACCACAAACAGTTGCCCTCTCCTTATTCTTCCTGACTGATTCTTCTTCAGTTTAGTATTTCGTTAGTGTCCTTGTCACTACTGGTAGCATGAGGCAGTACCTGCAGCCCATTTAGGATGCACATGTTGTCCCGCTCCTCCAGGAAGGCACATCAATACGTGCAGTGACAAGAAGGTTTGCTGTGTCTCCCAGTACATTCTCAAGAGCATGGAGGAGATACCAAGAGCCTGTCTGCTACACAAGGAGACCTGGACAGGGCTGTAGAAGGGCATCAACCCAGCAGAAGGACCAGTACCTGCTCCTTTATGAGGAGGAACAGGAGGAGCACTCCCAGAGCCCTACAAAATGACCTCCAGTAGGCTACTGGTGTGCATGTTTCTGAACAACCTGTCAGAAAGAGACTCCATGAGGGTGGCATGAGGGCCTGACATCCTCTAGTGGGACCTGTGCACACAGCCCAGCACCATGCAGCTCGACTCACATTCGCCAGAAAACAACAGAATTGGCAGGTCCGCCATTGGCAGATGACAGCAGGTTCACACAGAGCATGTGACAGACGTGAAGGAGCCTGGTGAACGCTGCCTGTAACATCATCCAGCATGGCCGGTGTGACTGGCGGTGTGTCAGTGATGGTCTGGGGAGGCATATCCTTTCAGGGTCGCACTGACATCTACGTGCTATCCAATGCTACTTTGACTGCTGATAGGTACCAAGATGAAATCCTCAAACCTTACGCTGGTGCATTGGGCCCTTGGTTCTTCCAGGTGCAGGACAATGCCCGGCCTCATGTGGCCAGAGTGTGTAAGCAGTTCCTGGATGATGAAGGCATTGATGCCATTGACTGGCCCTCACATTTCTCAGACCTGAATTTAATTGAGAATCTCTGGGACATTATGTATTGGTGCATCCGATGCCGCCATGTAGCGCCACAGACTGATCATGAGCTCACTGATGTACTGATCCAGGTCTGGGAGGAGGTCCCCCAGGACACCATCCACTGTCTCACCATGAGCATGCCCAGGAGTGCATACAGGCACGTGGGGGCCAAACACTAGAGTCACATTATGAGTTGCCATGATGAAATTCACACAGGTTGGAACATTGTTTTCAATTGGTTGGCGATTTTGGCTTCCATTGACCGTTGTTGTCATTTTGTTCTCAACAAATGACACAATATACAGTCAAGATTTTGATCTTTAATATGTTTTGTTCATCGAGACTCAATGTGTGATTTGAGTGTTCCCGTCATTTGTTTGCAAATCTATGTCCCCAATAGTTGAGATCACTACACTTCAAGGATGTCAAATACATTCTACTTACTTCAAAGTGCTCCTTGACTGAGATACCTCCAACTGGGGGGCGGACCTTACTGAAGATACGCAGGGCAAACTGACGGCCAGACTGGCACGCGCTCTGAGGGCGCAACACCACCTAGGAGACAAGTTTTGTAAGGTTAAAGGAAGAAAAAACACATGAATCCCAAATGCAATTGTAGTGTACTGGTATTTAAAAGGCTTTTGAGAAGCAGGCAAAATACCATTGAAATAAAGTTACAGTATTAACCACTGACTCGTCAACAAGTCCTTTTTCAATGTTATATATTCACTATATTTTGTAATACATAGGTAATAAATCTAACTTCATAAAGCATGGAGGGTGAGCAGAAAGGTACATGAATGACTGAATTCATAGCTATATGGATATTAACTCTGAAAATATTCCATACAAACAAGAGGAGTCATCTGGAAAAGAAACATGACAGTAATTATGGAATGGTGTTATGGAGCATTCCGGTAAATGCCACACAATGACAGGAAGGACTGTGAAAGTGGACATGCAATGTTGAATGACCACATGACCCCAAAGGAACCCGATTTCATTCCAAGCACACTAATATTGACTCAAGTCTGTTAAACTCCGGTCAAAAGTAGTGCACTATATAGGAAATAGGGTGGCAGTTTCAACATGTAAACCTTCTTTCCCCCGTTTAAAACCGTTTTGATTGACGAAATGAGCTGAATGGTGTCAACAACAGAGACATAGAACTCAGTTACTGTACCAGTTACTGTACACCAAACTACATACATACCCTCACGTGCTGCACAGGGGAAACCAACGAGAGTTAGAACACAAGCTAGTAATGTTGAATACATGTAATAAAACATCACATCTCTAATAGCAGTTTGAGAGGTTTTAATTTCTAATAAAAGATGAAGCGTTGTTCAGAAAAACCCTGCTGTCCTGATGGTATCAGAGAGAGAGACAGTATCTGAGCTGCAAACCCTTCCCATGGTCAGACATGACCAGTATTCCCAGTCTGGTCCACTGCATATACTCGACAACGGGGTTTAAGCCTTGGTTCACCTGAGGTCTGAGCCTCTGCTAACCAACACCCCTCCATTGCATGTCCCGTACTAACTGTCCATCTAAACCAGAAGACCATAAGGAAACTGACCTTGTAGGCAGCATTGGGCAGCAGGTTGTTCATGGTGAACCAGCCAAGCTCCAGGAGATGCTCAGCCGTGTCGTCTGACTTGTTGAGCTGTGAGGGGACACATTTACAGAGTAAACACAGACCCCTAGCTGAAGAACAGCGGCACTTTAGGTCAAACTATGAAGTTACCGTTCAGAATAACACCTGTGCCCTCAATGGCATAGTATGCTCTATGAAAAGGCCTACTGTTGAGCAGAGCCCTGGTTTAAAAGTAGTGCACTTTGTAGGGAACAAGGTGTAATTGATATACAGTACCAGTAGAACTCACCTTGCTGTACATGAACCTCTGCAGCTCCAGCTCTGCAATGCCCAGCTGACCATCCTCCTCAGTGAGACACCAGCGCGCCTGAGCAAAGCAGATCTCAGTCCGGCGAACCACACTCACATCTTCGGGGGGTTTCCGCAGCTCCAGTTTATTGGCCCTCTGCAACTGGAAGTCTTTAAAGCATCTGGGAACAGGGAGCACAGCCACACTCAGCTCTACATGCGTTTCCATAAATGGCTAGCAGACATAAAACACTGACAGGATGGTGTCCCCACAAGTTTAGTAAAAAGTGAAAAACTTTGAATGTTTGGGAACATTTCTCAAGTCCCAAGTTGAAAAGATCTCCAGAGAGATCAACTTTTCAGCTCAATGGGTTAGGTTTAGGGTAAAAGGTAAAATTGTTACTTTTACAGTGAAATGCTTAGTTACATATTCCTTCCCTATCAATACAAACCATTCTATTAGAATAAACACAAAAATGAAATGGGAAAAAAGGTTAGGTATTTTAGGTTACATTGAGGGTAGGTGTTAAGGCTAGAAAAAAACACTGAGAGTGTTTTCACATCCCCACAAGGTTAGTTATATTTGACTGTGTAAGATATTGTTCTGACCTGATGAGGATGTTGAGCTCCTCACTCTTCATCTGCATGTCCGTCTTCTCCTGGTTTAGCTGGTTCTGGAGCCTCACATTCACCTCTGACAGCTCATCTCCTCTATGCTCTTCAGGCTGAGCCTGCAGGTTACAAACACACCAGCTACATGTTACTGGGTCAGAAATCACCAGCTACATGTTACTGGGTCACAAATCACCAGCTACATGCTACTGGGTCTTCAATAAACCGGCTCACCCTGATGTTGGAATAGATCTGTTTCTCCAGCTGCCTGATCTGGGCCACGTGCTGCCTGACGGCCTCCTGGAGGTGGAGGATGCTGCTCCGCTGCTCCTCAGGGTTACTGGAGATCTCCAGCTGGAAACGCACACGCTGCTTCTTCTCACTGTGCTCCTGGGGTGGGCCCAACACACTGCGTCAGAGGTCAGCATGCATCCCGACTTGAGCGTCACTCTATTTCACCCACTACTCTCAACCACAGGCAAGCTGAATTTTCAGTCAAGACACCTCTCATGTCGCCCTTTATCGTCATGGTGAAATGCTACAGAACCGCCAGGTAAGATTGTGTTCACCTTGCGTTTGGGCTCCACATGCAGCAGCAGGTTGTTCACTATGTCCAGGATCATGGCGTACTGCACTGGGTTGGTGGAGATCTCCAGGTCATGGTGAATGAGGGTGAAGGTGTCCACAGCTCCTAACAGTGCAGAGAGACACACCACGTCTTGATCTGATTTAAAACATTCTGCATTATATGATCTCTATAGGTCTCCATACCAGCTTGTTTTTTCAGTAGGTCTTCCTTCTCGTCGCCTCGTAGCTCTGGGGGTTTTATCTGCGTTGCCAGCTCTGGGTCGATGTCGTGAGTGTAGCCGATGTAGTACATGCGACAGCTGCACCTGGAGATGATGCGCTGCACCTGCTGGGTGTCATTGACCTGGGCTGGCTGGTTCCAGTCTGGCCACACAGAGATAAAGAGTTACATTGACCTTTGCAAATAAAGATCACACATCCACTACCTTGTAGAGAACAATATGCATTTATGTTGAGTCAGCACACGGTTAAATAAAAAAGTTGTTTTGAAAAATTACATTTTGTTTTATAACCCTGAGTGTTGTCAGAGTTAACACAGAGTTAATGAAAGTTTGCTCATTTTAACAGTTTTTTTAGGCCCTTTACAATCAAAGCATAACATACCTCCTGTAACTGTTAGGCTGATATTTAGAACAGAATTTTACATTCTGCTTCAGTCTGAAGTTTCTTCCCTAGTAGCCATTTTCCACGATGGGCGTTACCAAAGACCTAATCTTGATCTCCTAACCAATGTGACTCGACCATCAACTGGCTAATGTAATGTGAACAAACTATTTAACACCTGTTGATAGCATTGTCACCAACCGTCACATTACCGTTTTTAATAAAATATATGAACGCCTTCAGCACGATTTCCTGCTGTTTTTTTAGGGACGTTACTCACAGCTGCAACAGCAAATTCCATGCTCTCCGCCATCTTCTATTGCTAGCACTGCTGATGTTTTAGTCTCGATCTCTCAGGCTCAGTTTCATTCCGTCACACAGTCGTCCAAACCCCAGTCAGGTAAATTACACTGATTGGCTCATTCGGTGAGACAAATGAGTGAGGTTCAACTGAAGCCAGACCCTGAATTGCCCAAACAAAAATTCCAAAAGTAGGCGTAGCTAGCAATTCAGGGACTGAAACCAAGAAATATAACTGTGGCTCTAGGATTGAGGCCAAGTAAATTGACTTATTTTGGGAGACATGTGTAACTAACTGGTGCACCAGCTGGTGGCTTCTGTTGAAGACCAGTGAAGGTTTAGACTCTCGAGGACCACCTTCACTACTACTGGCTGAAATTACAATAGCACTCTGCAGGGCACATCTGGGAGGCGTATGTGAGGAGCAGTACCAGTAGTGGTGCTGACCATGCCTCCCACAGCCTGGCCACTCTCCATCAGCTCCAGCACTGAGTCCAGGTGGCGTTGCCGGTGCTCCTCAATGTTTTTCACCTAAAGCAAACGCAGACAACGTTACTCCTGTGAAGGATGATTTCATGTGTATCAAACAGCACATTATTCCCATTATAATGTTCCAACTGTACATGGTGGCGTATGCCCCCTCACCTCCAGCCACAGCTGCCAGTCCTCCTGTTCTGAGGGGTTGGGCTCCATGGTGGCAAAGTACTGCATTCCATCCAGCAGGCAGGTCCAGGTGGTCTTCTGTTTGAGGGTGTCACTGTACCAGGCGGGGTGGTGCTCACACTGCAGGAGCTGGGCTTTCGCTGCAGACACCAACACGCAGCCAGCAGTCTCTGTGCCACGCAGCATCATCTACACACAGCACAGCCACCACCCATGGACATGTACAATAAAGAACATACTAGCAAGGTGTGGTACACTACAATGATGCTAACAAAATTAGAACAGGTTTCATTTTCTATATTGCTAAGGATCCCAAAATATGCCGGTGCAAAATATTCCTTCCATATTCACCTTTGCCTAAATAAAGCAATGTTATCCAAAAATAATATTCCTTTCAGGGCATTATACAGCCCTTCATAATATTACACTTTATATTTTTTCAATTTTTGGAGGGAATATTATTTTAATAGAAACAGTTAGGAAGCAGAGGTTAAGGAGACAGGTATCTAGGGGGAAACAGAAAAGAAGGGCACAGACACAAGGGCCAAAACGTTCACTGTGGGTACAGATTCGTTAGCTTAGACCACTACACCACACGGTTCACCAAACACCAGACTAGTACCTGACAGTTGACCAGCTCGATGAACCAGTTGCGGTTGTAGACATCGTCCGTCTGGCAAGCCGCGATGCCACAGAGCTGATCACTCACACCACAGTCCTCTTCGCTGAACACGACAAACTTATCGGTCTCCTCAATCAGTTTCTGCAGCATGGACGTCCCTGCAAACAGACAAGGATCAGTCAGTTATTCATCACAGTGAATGACCATGTGGCCTGTTCGGTCTGGCAGTAATGCTGAAACATCTCCTGGGTCAAGATCTTACCTTCATGCTGGCTCTTCTCTGGTCGGCTGGCGTTGGCCATGGTTGGGGTGGAAGGGTTCGTGCTGGGGCTACCAGAGTAGTTGGATAGAGAGCGCTTCAGTTTCTTGGCTGCTTGCAGTGTGGTGTCAATCTTCAGGCCCTTTAGAGCCTCCGTGGAGAGGTTCCTCTTTAGAACGGCAGCCTTCTTGTAGCCGTCATACAGACCGAACGCTATGTTCCTGTTAGTGGTGGTCCAGGAAGCACGCAGGTCCACCAGGCACAGCTTGTGAGTGTAGGGGGCATTTGCCTCATCCTTGGGGTTCACCTCCTGTCGCGAACAATGACAATCACAATCAGAGACCTTGATCACAAGGGAATACCATGTCAACGGAGCCTTCTCCCCACCACTCCCTTCTCAGTATCTTACCTCCTCCATGCGATTGCTTTGCCGCTGGTAGCTGAGGGAAGACAGGCTGAGCAGGTGGGTCTTCTTCACCTGGGCGTTCATCTGGTGGTCCACCGTCTCATCCCAGGTGGAAGCCATGAGGTGCACGGTCATTAGAGACAGCTCCGACACCATCTGGGTCACGTTCCACTCAGAAATCAGTCTCCTCATCACAGTACCCGCTGAGTGACAGGTAGGAAGGGAGAAAGAAAGTCAGACAGACATGGTTATACCAATACCTCAGTCCAATAGAGTGTACTTCTAGGCTTGGACCACATCTGGACTAATTTACTAGGTGGTAGAGATGGTCATGGTTATCCAAATATCTGAACGGATATTATTATTCCATTACTTTTTACATGATTGGAGTAGATTGTCATCACACATTATAAAGCACATCAGATTGTATTTATGATATTGGACATATCATGACATTTAAAATGTAGTCCTCCAGTTTGCCCTGACATCATTAGCCTGTGCTAACTTATCCACTCTGACTATCAACTACAATCAGACACCTGACAATTTCCACTAGACCTGTCACACATTAATGCAAAACCCTCACTAGATCGATTGTACTGAAATCAGGCCTGTCTTTCAGTGAAAAACTGTACAGAAATAAGTCTATAAACCATTTGTCTACCAACTTGATTATGTAGATACATAGATATACAAAAAGTTAAAACATCCAACATTGGGCCTAGACAGCATGTGACCTTTCAAAATACCTTGTGGGATGAGTCTCTGTGCGCCTCTGGTGAAGACGTGTCCTTTACTACACTCCACCTGTATGCCCCTCTGCTGAGCGAACGAGGCCCAGTAATGAACCTGGAGAGCAGACGCAAGGTCAAAGGTCAAACGATATCAGCAGCTCTAGGTGTCATTCTATTGATATTCGGCTTAGTCTGCACTGTTGCTGAGATGTAGGCTGAACATAGTCCTGCATGGTGTGTTTGGGGACACAGCGCTGAGGGAGATTTCCTCACTTGTAGCTGAGGGAAAGCTGCAGTGTAGGACATCTGCTTGTAGTGCTGTCCGAGCTTCTTTCTAATGGGTCGGAGGCTGTGGAAGAGCTTGCCTCTGCAGATGGGTCTAGAAACTCCGGTCCAGGTGGCCCAGAAGTTCTGCATCCAGCGCAGCGTGCTGCTGTACAGGAGGATTTTGGGCTGGCATGGCTCTGAAAGACAGAAACACAGGCCTTCAAACAGACGGTCTGAGCTAATGGCAGACCGTCTTGACCAGTTTACTGATTACTTTTCAGTTACTTATTGAGTTCACAAGTTTTGGGAAGTCCCTAATTAGGACAAATTGATAAAGTAAATGGAGATCATATTTTACCGGTGACAGTGATTGCTATTTTCTGTACTCTTTCTATTTGTTTTATAGGTCACTTAAGATATTAACTCCATTTACCTGATGATTTTGTCTTCCCAAAAAATCCCCAAAAATGTGAACTCAACAAGTAATCCTAAAAGTAACTTTACCCAACACTGGTCTTGACTAAATCATCCAAGTTAAATACATAAAAACTTAATTTGACAGGTGTAGACTGTGTCACATATGAAGCACTAGAATGTAGTGGTGCAACGGATCGTCATTGATCCGTGATCCGTTTGGATCAATATCTTCGGTTCGGGACACACGTGATCCGGGGATTGATTACTGAAATAAAAAAGTTTTGCGCATGTTCAGTCCGCTCACAGCATGGTCATGGCGAGCGGAGGAACGGAGGAGCTTATACGTCCCGCATTATTTAAATCCCCTGTATGGGAGAATTTTGGCTTCCTTGTTAAATATAATGAAGGAAAGAGGTTAGTGGACAAAACCGTGACAGTGTGTAGGCACTGTGGCACAAGAAAGCGATATGACATTGGAAACACATCAAGCATGGCCACGCATTTAAAGCGACATTACCCCGGTGTTTCACTGACAGGAGTGAAAACGAAAGCTGCAAACAACCGCTTATCACTGTGGCATTTTAGCATTTAATCAGGTCGGGCTAAAGCCATCACTAACGCTATCGGTGTGTTTATAGGTGCAGACATGAGGCCATATTCGGTTGTGCAAAAGGAGGACTTTAAACATGCTGAAAGTGTTTGAGCCATGTTACGACATCCCATCGCATACGGGACAAAGCCTACTAAAAGGCTTAATGTGAAAAAAATTAACGTGGTCTTAATGAACCTAAACAATGGTCAATCATCACCAAATTTCTCATGGCCATTTCTTGTTATGGACACTTAAGCCTGTCAAAATAACTAACCGAAATCCAACGATTATATAATTAGAAGACGATTATATAATTTCACCTTAAAGTTTTCTTCTTCATTGGCTCCTATGGCGAGGAAAAGGCTTAAGGTGATTTAATGTACCTAAGCAACGATCAATATTAACCAAATTTCTATCTCTTATTGCTCATCATGAAAATTATAAAAACAACTAACCCAAATTCCAATTATTTTACATTTTTTTATTTTGCTGATCCGAAAAATGATCCGATCCGTGAGTTTCATGATCCGTTGCACCCCTACTAGAATGAGGTCCTGACAAAGGAAATCAATGGGCCTTTGAGAAAATCCACAGAGAATGTGCAAAAACAGCACAATGCTATCTAGAGTTAACTTAACCATGGCCTCACCTGTGCCACAGTGTTGATTGAGGTCCATGGTAATAGAGAGGTTGAGGTTCTCAGAGCGGAAGGCTCTGTAGGAGTCGTGTGCTTGCCCAGAGGTCACGTCAGCGACGTTCTCCGCACAGCAGAGCTGTACAGCGTGATGGTCATGAGGGTTGCCATGACAAAGCCACTGGAGGTCAAGTGTCATGCAAAGGTTCGGTAGGTGCAAGAAACAGATGTCGTCATACCTAGAGAGGACAAAAGATTTGAAATGAATTTGTTGCCCAGGTGAGATAAACGAGATATACATTCTCTCTGATATTTGAAAGCTTCAGTCTGTCACCCACTTGGAGGCTGTCCTAACGTTGACATCCATATCACCTTTGAAGACAAACTGCCCAGGGTTCCACTCATAGCTCACTTTGTCCCATTCCCAGTGCATGTTCTCTGTGGTGTTATAAGGGTCCTACAAAAGACAGAAATCACATCAAATGTTATTATTTTATTCAAGAACATCATTGAATAATTTACTGCCAGTTTGTGTGCCTGGTCCATTGTCGTCTGATTATGAATGTACTAACTATGGATTAAAGCATTTGCTATATGCTTAAAAGCATTGCAAATTATAAATTTAAGTGAACACAGCTATGGAATCTGTGTGCATTAGTCTGGATTTTAGGGCTGAAACTAACGATTATTTGGATAATCGATTAATCTGTCCATTATTTCTTTGATGAATCGGATAACCAGACTATATTTTCATAACTCTATTTAAAAAAAATGTAATTCCAAATTGAAAATTTTAACACATAACAGACCTAAATATATGCTATAAAACATCTGCAAAAGATATGCTCATTTCTATAATAAGGTGCAAAGTATGGTATTTTTCACCTTGCTGAGACGGACTGGAGATCTTAAAATAATTGTCGACAAAACAATTATAGAAACAACTTTTATAGAACATAGTTCTAAATAACCTTAAAATAAGGCCTGTTGAATAGTAATTTCGTTGCTTTATTTATTTTAGCTGTTTAAGTTTATTTTGACATTTACTGTTTTTAGAATGACTTATTTTGAAACGGACTTTGGAGTTTATACTGTGCACAACGGTAGTTGAAAAAGTGATAAAAGTAAATCACATATTGAAACGTTTAACAACTTAGCATCCCCAAAGAGGTACAAGGAAGAACACATTGTAATACTGTAATGGTAAGTTCTGGTTTGTGTTTTAAATTAGTTTAGCACTATAACTCTTTCTGTTTGTTTACTTGAGCACTGGGTAGTGTTAATGAGCTTGCTAGATTAACGTTAGCTCTACTGGTCTGCTCTACCACAAACATTAATTAGCCAGCTAGTTAAATACACTTTTCGTACAATTTTGAAGTGGATTTGATTCAATAATAGACCTTTTAAGCTGGATCGCGACGAAACACAGACTATTTAATAAGAACTACCTGCTGTGGGAGGCACTATTCCTCATTTTAAAACGCAACACATGCTGTTATTATGTAGTAACTTACCATGCTGTTGAGTCCCCTTCGCTTATCACTCCAAACTTTTTTCGGTGGTGCTCCGGTGCCATGCCATGTATGTTTTACAGAGTTTGCACGTAAAACATTTTTGTTTAATTGAAAGTGAAGTTCTGCCATAATACCGAAGATTTCGGTCAGACAGTTTAAAATGAATTTTCTTTCTTTAAGTGACGTAGCTCCACCACACAGCGAGCAACAACGTAGACCCAACGAATCAATAATTAAATTTGTAGCCAACAATTTTATTAATCGATTTTTATCGATTTCATCGATTCGTTGTTGCAGCCCAACTGGATTTCTTTTAAAATAATCTGTACTTACATAGAGACATACATTGACTGCATACATTTGCACAGCTCTTTACAAATAAAACAAAGGGTGACTGGGAAGAGGGGATGAATAAGTTAATTGGAAATTAGGGTGGGCCCTGGGGATTTGATTGACTGGCCCTCCAACACCACTTCCAGCAGATTCTGGTCTCCTACCCAAAGATCAGACTTTCAGCTCTGCTATGTTGTGCTATACCAGTGGTTCTCAAACCTCTCCTGATGACCTACGGGCATGCCATATACTGTATATCCCAGAGCTAGCACTACAGAATCAATGTATTAAGTAAATATCAAGCTATTGGCTGCTGGACTCAAGTGAGCTAGTTCAGAGATACAACCTAACTTTGAGATGGCTGGGGGTAACAAGGAGGGGATTGAGAAACACTGTGCTAGTCTGCAGTACATATACAGTGCCTTGCGAAAGTATTCGGCCCCCTTGAACTTTGACCTTTTGCCACATTTCAGGCTTCAAACATAAAGGTATGAAACAGTAATTTTTTGTGAAGAAACAACAACAAGTGGGACACAATCATGAAGTGGAACGAAATATATTGGATATTTCAAACTTTTTTAACAAATAAAAAACTGAAAAATTGGGCACGCAAAAAAATAGTTAATACTTTGTAGCACCACCTTTTGCTGCGATTACAGCTGTAAGTCGCTTGGGGTATGTCTCTATAAGTTTTGCATATCAGGAGACTGAAATTTTATACGACTGATTGTTGTCCTATGGACAGACTCGCCCACCTCAGCTGTAGATCTTTGCAGTTCATCCAGAGTGATCATGGGCCTCTTGGCTGCATCTCTGATCAGTCTTCTCCTTGTATGAGCTGAAAGTTTAGAGGGACGGCCGGGTCTTGGTAGATTTGCAGTGGTCTGATACTCCTTCTATTGCAATATTATCGCTTGCACACTGCTGCTTGGGATGTTTAAAGCTTGGGAAATCTTTTTGTATCCAAATCCGGCTTTGAACTTCTCCACATAAGCATCTCGGACCTGCCTGGTGTGTTCCTTGTTCTCTCATGATGCTCGCTGTGCTTTCAACGGATCTCTGAGACTATCACAGCGCAGGTGCATTTATACGGAGACTTGATTACACACAGGTGGATTCTATTTATCATCATTAGTCATTTAGGTCAACATTGGATCATTCAGAGATCCTCACTGAACTTCTGGAGAGAGTTTGCTGCACTGAAAGTAAAGGGGCTGAATAATTTTGCTTGCCCAATTTGTCTGTTTTGTATTTGTAAAAAAAGTTTGAAATATCCAATAAATTTCATTCCACTTCATGATTGTGTCCCACTTGTTGTTGATTCTTCACAAAAAATTACAGTTTTATATCTTTATGTTTGAAGCCTGAAATGTGGCAAAAGGTCAACATGTTCAAGGAGGCCGAATACTTTTGCAAGGCACTGTACATCACCAATGGAAAAGTATGCATGGAAATACTGAAGTTCTCATGTGTCATGAATAGAAATAATATACAGAAAGTGTCATACTTACGTTTTTCATTTATATTTCAGCATGTACATAGAATTTGACAATAGCCCAATAATAACAGTGCTATGTGTAATGTAGCTGTAGTGTTTTAGCACTAACATCAGATGCGTATAGCAACAGTTCAATGTGTGTTGAATCTGTTAATGTTAGAGCACTAACCTCAGTGGCCAGCTGATGCAGGTTGGCCTGCTCTATGTCCATGACCCAGCGTCCGTGCATCAGCAGGCGACTCTTATCCCACCAGGCCAACAGAGGGGAGGGGTCAACTGTGGGTTTGGTCAGCAGGTCAACCACCTGGCCAATCAATGTCCAGGCTGGGTCCCAGCAAGGCCCCCATACGATAGTGTATAAGGATATATTGGCTAGGTGGGGGGGGGGGGGGGG
>JACXGM010007861.1:0-10304 GCA_016801145.1 Umbra pygmaea | reverse complement strand
ATAATGCTTCTTTGATTCACATTTGAAATCGTAGTAGAACTTGAGTGGTGGCATGTTCCTGTGGACAGTCACATCTCCCCAAGGCTGGCCCAGAGGCACCGTCTGCTTACGGCGAGCCCGGCCCTGCCCATCCTGCTCAGTCCCAATCAGACGGCCAGACAGCTCCCATTCCCGGATCTCAAACAAGTAACGAGGAAAGTCCCGGATTCTCACTTGAATGAAGGAAGATAATTCAAGGTCATTAAAGAGGAAATCTGCAGTTTAAACTAAGGAAACGTTTCCTCTACGATTTATGCAGAAATTTAGAGATTTCAATTGACACTCATACATTATGGTTATTCATACAATGCTTTTGTTTAGAGAAATGTATAGTTGTTATTTCATATACTCATTATGTATTTGTACTGCAACACCCCCAATTAAATATTTATTATTACAATATTTTTCCAACCTACAATTATCATAGTAAAGAACAACTACCATTATTTTGTCAACTAATGACCAATAACAACATACAGGTCCTTCTCAAGAAATTAGCATATTGTGATAAAGTTCATTATTTTCCATAATGTAATGATAAAAATTTAACTTTAATATATTTTAGATTCCTTGCACACCAACTGAAATATTTCAGGTCATTTATTGTTTTAATACTGATGATTTTGTCATACAGCTCATGAAAACCCAAAATTCCTATCTCAAAGAATTAGCATATCATGAAAAGGGTCTCTAAAACAGCTATTAACCTAATCATCTGAATCAACTAATTAACTCTAAACACCTGCAAGAGATTCCTGAGGCTTTTAAAAACTCCCAGCCTGTTTCATTACTCAAAACCGCAATCATGGGTAAGACTGCCGACCTGACTGCTGTTGTTTGATCAGTATCCAAACCAATTAGTGAAAGAAAAATTAGAAATTGGATGCCGGTATAATACATTTTCCCCCAGAAGTATTTAGGGTACCAATTAGAGGGCAGTTCAGGATATTTCCTAATTGTTGGAGACAAACGTCCACTTTCTACTTGGCTATAAATTTACCATAATTACTTTTTACAGAAAGGTTCCTCTGTCATGAACATCATTATAAATAGTTTACACCTGTTTCAAAACAGTTTGGATCCTTAACGGTTGAGACCAAGCAAAGATTATTTAACTCTATTAAATGCTCTGTGTCTGGTGCATATTTTATTTTAATCTGTGGCTCAATTGTAAGCTTATTGGACAAGATTTTGTTAAACATGAGACAAGATGTCTCTACTAATTTATAAGCTATTGATATGAAAACAGTGTGCTTCTATGTGTAAGGGAGAAACAACTAGCGATTCACAAAACAAAAATAGACAAGATGGATGTATTAATCAAGAACTGCTGCTCGTTAGGCCTGTCAAAATATGCAATAAATCAATTAATCACATGATAAATAAAAATGAGCTCAATACTTTTTAAGGCCACAATAAATTCCATTTGCATGCTTGTTTGTTTTCCTTGTCTCTCTCTCTACCAGAGACTTTATTGTTTCGGTTGTGTGGTGTTTTTAATTTCCATTTATCTTCATTGTTTTTGATTGTGTTAGGTATTTATTCAAGTGCATTTTTTGAGACAGAGTCCATTTTATTTATTGTTTTTGGTTCTTTAGTTCATTAATTGTGAATATTTAAAATGTTAGCAAGTTCCAGTGATAAATATTCTTTAGAAATACAAGTTTATTGATCTTTGAAAAGGTGAACCTGCATTATTATGCCATTATCATTATATTAGATGAAAATTGTCTCCGAACAACAATATAATCGTCTATTGCAGTAATTTCTGGGGCAATTTATCGTCCAGCTAAATTTGTTATCGTGACAGGCCTACTGCTCGTGCTTGAAACACATCCCTTTTTAATAAAGTGTAAAGGGTTCTTTGAGTCCCAAGATATGCGCTATATTTTTTCTTCATGCTGTAATTTCTTTTTGCCTGCTAATGAAAGTTGGTGTGCACAGTGTGTGTGTGTTTACTAGCAGTATATTTTGATTAGAAACATAGCTGTAATTCATATTGGAAATGCATGGTGTTTTCATGAGGGAAAGCAACTGCTCTGACATCCCTTGCACAGTGGCAAAGCCCTGGCATCACTCACCCAGGAAGGCTGTGAGCTTGAACTTGACTGCCCGGCACCACTGGACCACCAGGGGCAGCCCGTCTCTGGGGAAAGGGCTGACTCCATCAATGTCCCTCAACTGCTCACGAACACGCTCCGGACCGTGGAGAGACTGATCAGCGAGGGCAACCAGCTCCAGGTCCGACACCGTCCAGGTCAACAGAGACTTCCTCATGGGGGTGTTGGCGTAGAGGCGCCGGGAGCGCTGGATGTAGATCTCGATGTGTTTGCGCTCCAGAGACGTATACAGCTCTTCAATCTTCCTGGCAGGCAGCAACTCTCCATGCTGCTTCCGCAGGTCGGCCACCTTCTTGTCCAGCAGCTGGAGTCTCTTGGAGCTCTCCTTGCTCTCGTCCTTCATCAGCTCATAGTTGTCCCTCAGCTTGATTTCAAAGACGTCGTCCAAGAAGACGAAAGAGAAATGGCTTATCTTGAACACCAAGTCCGGGGGCAGATGTTGTGGGGCTGGGGTGTTGCTAGGGCTGCCATGCAGGGACTTGAGCCACTTCTGAACGCTGATGAACTTGTCAAAGGTGTTGGAGAAGTTGTATTGGTATGGGAACTCCACAGCCAGACAGGGGCAGGTGAACACCCAGGCACGGTTGAGTCGGGTGGAGAGGAAGCTGAAGTGGTGGCGTTGCTCTAGGGCCTGGTCAGGTTGCGCCTCCACCTCCAGGTCCTTGAAGGAGAAGATGTCATTGCCGTCGAAGTTCAGCAGTACGTGGGGCGAACGGACGACCACGGAACCGCAGTGTGTGGAGAGAGACAGCGCGTCACTGTGCAGCAGGAGGTAGTTTTGCTCCGCCACCTGGGCTGTGAAACGGGTTCGTCCCAGCTCGACGCGTACAGACAGGTCTCTGGGCCTGCTGTTGGCTGGTGATGTTGTGGTTGCTCCACCCTCTGGTGAATCTGCCACAGCCCCCTCCTCTCTTTTCTCTGGCCGGCCAAGCGAATCGCAGAGAGTGACCCAGCAGCCTTGGGTCTCAGTGGCGTGGTGATACAGGAACATGTGTTCTGCCGGCGTCCAGAGCACAGCCAGCTCCTCTTCACACCGGATCTGAACGAGACAACATCTGATTTAACGCGGTAAATGAATCGGGATGAATGGCGGCAGGAAACTTTACAAACCTCCACTGTCTTGGTGGTGACGTGGTAGCAGACAGCCAGGCTGGAGAGGCTCAGGACAGGGTTGGGGGTTTGGGCTGAGGGGCAGCATGGCTCCATGGTCTCAGTGAGAGCCTTAACCACTGACACACGCACACCCTGGACAGACAGCGTGGAACTCTCTGCTGAGGCCTGGGTCTTGACCGTGTCCACTCGCAAAGACACGGCTCCTGCCGCAGCACAGGGGCCAATTACCATACAACATGCAAGGTTAACAGAAGTGCCTGAAAGAGGTAGGATTCGGGATGCATATACAGAACCCCTAACCTACATGTTTGTTAGACCTACCTGCTACATTTGAGAGAGTGAACACATTAGCGTCCTCCAGATTACACTCAATCTTAAAATAAAAGGCCCCCTGATTGGGGGAGGTGGTCCCGTCAACAGGGGCAGGCAGAGGCACCAGGTGTGTGTGCTCCGAGGCCTCCAGCCTACGGTCGTTGGCCAGGTTGCACAGGGACAGTAGACGGGACAGGCACAGGGCACAAGTGTCAGAAACCTCCAGCTGAAGGCCCCTCACGTTGGAGTCCACACTCACACTCTCCGAATGGCTGCTGGCATCACTCTGTGGCTTGTTGAAGCTCCCCTGTAGGAGACAGTCATGTAGGGTAACATCAATGGGCGATGTACTGGTCAAATACTACAATCACAAGGTCAATACAGAAGGTCAGGGAAAGTAGGCTATTCGTTTAGCGATAGGTCAATCTCAATGATTTATGAATCAAGGGTATGTTCAGGAGCTTCGTCAAGCAGATCGAAGACGACAGGAGATCAGACTGATTCCATAGAGCAAGGATGTATTAATCATCAGAAGAAAAAAAAACATCCCTGACTTATATGGGATCCCAGTATTGTAGCATTGATTGGGTATTGCTCATCATATCAAAGGGGGGTCCAAGGACACCATGGAGAGTAGAAGATAGTGAATAATCCTGGAATTTCCTACCTTGCAGCATGCCTGCGTTACCTGCAGTGTGAGGGAGTCGACGATGAGGGCTTCCCCCCACACATGTTTCCCAGGGGGGTGTGGTGCCTGCTGGATGTGGGACCCTTGCCCCACCCTCCACCAGAAGTGGTCCAGAGACAAAGAGATGCGGCGGTGAACATTCTGGAACTTGAGACTCTCTGCATTGGTGCTGATGTCCAAAAGATGCTGCAATTCTGCATTATAGAGTAAATATCCAGACAGCACACAAACACATTATGGACGGAGACTAATGCAACTCACAAGTGGCTGGTGGCCTATAATTTCCGTTGTGTAAAGGCATATTGCATTTAACTCTAATATATTCTGGGATGTTAGGGAGATGTAGTTAATGTTTCACAGAGGGTCATAAGCTGACATTCAAAAGAACGCAGGACGACTTATCTAATCTATCTGGGCTTGGTATGTTTGGAGAAGGCTGATTCAACAACTACAGTGTGTGTTATTCATAGGCAGAGAATAACACAGAAGGGTTTAAGGAAAACAACTGCTGGCAATTAGCATTCCTCTCCAGGGAAAACTAAACATTGTTCCCAAGATGTTGAGGAACTTATATGCATAGGGAGTATAACTCAACCATGTTGGGTATGTGTATATCGTACCAGTGCTGGCTGAGATGAAGCCCAGAGCGAATGGAGGAGTGTCTCCTAGCTGGACAGACACGTTGACGTTGGACACAGAGGAGCTGATCATCACTGGGGCGTCTAGGTGAGGGAAATGCCTGTAGGACAGGAGGGTATGCAAATACTCCACTGGACTACACTCAGTACACCACCAGACAAAACAGAAATATGAGGATGAAGACAGGAGACGATTACAACGTTAGTTGGTTTCAAATTGCCTTCATGCAAAAAGATACCATGTTGAAGGGCCTGGTTAGCAATGTGTTTTGTTTGATTCTTAACATCCGTTTTTTTTTAAATGAAGGGGGGTATTTCAGAAAGCGGGTTTAGTTAAAACTCAGAGCTTGTTCAACTCGGAGTTGATGGAAATTCTGGTTTTATGGTTTCAAAAATCCAGTTCAGCATTACAAAGTCAGTTACTGAGTCAGTTACCATGGCAACCTACTCTGTGGACCTGACCCGCTCACTGGAAGGGTTTATTGAACTAACCCTGAGTTTGTCCTACTGTGTAACTGAAACCTGCCATCTGAATGTGTCAGGCAGGGTGTGTCCTGTCCTCAAAATGCCAGCTGATTTTGAAGCACAAATAAACTGAAGGAAAAAAACATCTGTCTATATTTAATAAAATGAAGTCAACTTTTTGCATAGAATATATAAGTAGTTCCAGCAAGCCAAATTTCCATGCTACTTAAAATAGTATTTCCTGTAGGCTATACAATGATTTAGCTTGTTGGAACTACAGCAAGATATTGTGCAAAAGGTTTTTATTAAGTAGAGGCTGTTTTGTCAGCATACTCTGTACAGATATCTATGTTGGGAAAGGGTGATCAGACACCAATTGGATTGGTGTTATCAATCCCTGATGAATATATTTGTGTTACTATGTTTCTGCACCATCTATCACTTATCTGAACAATATTCTCAGCCCTCACATCATTTACATGTCTTAACATGGACATGCTCTCAGTTTGGAAAAAATATTTGTTTAGCATTTTGTTTTTTCCCAACAGGTGTTTTTTAATATAACATTGGTGACACTGAAAATATCTCCAAGAAAACGGTCTGTCAAATTGTCAGAAATGTGATCCATGTACTGAAATGTTTACTGTACAGTTTTTTGGTGCTCCCAAGTCACAGACCGACTACAGCCATCAAATTTGAATTCCACAAAATTGCATGTCTCAGTAAAAGCAATAACTTATTTGGTATTAGCTTGAGACTTGGAGCACCAAGTTGTTAATATAATACATTTCAGGGTTTCCAGGTGTGATTGGCTGCATAGATGGCAGTCATATTCCTATAAAAGTTCCAGGAAATCAATTATCTAGAAAATGATCTGGACCACCCCGCTTGACACACAAGATGGGCGCGCAGTAAGAGATACAATATGCTATAATCCTTTAAGTGACACCTTCACTTCCCCAGTGTCATACAAAGACAATCTTTTGCTGTTGCTATGGTGTTGCTTTTCTTCTTAACTGTCAGTTCATATTCGGCTTAAGCAGTCATTAATATTTCTAATTCCACTGGAGAGAAATAGGTGGTTCGGGTCTTTTTTACTCCTGTTGCCATGATGAACAATGTTATCGGTGTTCCATTGAGGGTTTTTTCGCTCAACTAATTGTTACCACCTGTTCTGAAACTGTCAACTCTGAGTTTGTTAACCCTGCTTTCTAAAATACACCCTGGTGTGCTTCACAACCTCTGGTTTGTCAACCGAAAAGTCACAAACCTTTTTTTGTGAGCAGCTTTCCTGTGCATAAGTTGTTCCCATGGAAACAGGTCCAGCCAATGAGAGAACTCCTGGTGACGGTAGTGGATGATGCAGGTGTTGACCGTGACTGACCCGGAGATGTCCACGGAGGTTGCCTAGAAACATCAACAACATAGTTCAGACCCAACTTATTACTTTTATATTCCCGAAATAGAAGAAAAAAGGCCTCAAAGTCCAAAGCACACTCTCCCGTAATGTACAAAAGATTGATTAAAGTAGCATGGTACAAGTTAAAAAATGTACGTTTATAAGGTGAATTGTCCAGCATGTTCACATTGAGCTTTATTATGAAATGCAACCAAGACTAGTAATTGTGTCAATCAAGTTCACAACTAACCTGCAAGACAGTCCGGAGTGTATTGAGGCACAGGATTCTCTGTCGGCTCTGTGACAGTACGAGTCCATCTGTTGACACAAGAACCAGGATGGTTATTTAGAACCTCCTCTTCTCCTCCTAAAGCTTCATACTAAATAGCTTTGTATATAATAATATCTATTGAAAACGAAGCCAAAAGGCATGGACAAATGACTCGCACCCCAGAACTGATATTTATAGAGCTCACCAACTGGGTACCGCTGGCAGAGTAGCCCAACACTTCAATGATGTCTAGGTGTGGAGCAGAATTCTATCCAGGCAGGGCTGTCATTACTTTCTTTGCACAGAATGTTCAGTAAGTTTAAAGCGCAGAAGACAAAAATCTATTTCTGGAGGTGGAACAGTACCGTAGTCTTTCACCCATCACTGTAGAAACAGGGAAATCGGCAACCAAGTACTAGTTTTGGGATGTGAATCATTGCCTATGATATTTGTATACATTTTCTCAATATCAACTGTAAAATGTTTTGACACATTTTCTGTCACAAGGACTTTATTTTGTTAGCAGCTGATATTGTTCTCTGATGCAAGTTTGGGGATGAGGACCATTCAGTTTGTCCATTTTATTGTTTTTTTCCACTCTCATTTTTGCCCTCCCAGTTAGTCTTTGCCAATTCCCCCTGGCCCTGTTTTGTCTGCAGCTCTGCAACTCCTTGGACAGATGCAGGATGCTAAATGGCACGTAATTTATTTATTTATTTATTTTCGGGGGCATTCACATGGTTCATCAAGCCACATGTCGCTGACCCGGCGATTCTTTTCACAATGCTCATCAACAAAGAAGCCTTTAGTCTGCTCACGCGTGGGATGATTACACTCACAAACTATACCTTAGTGGTTGAATTTACAGACCCCCTATCTGCAGAAAAGCAGTCACTGGAGAGTGATGTGGCAAGATATAGAATCCAAAGCCCAAAGCATCTATAGCAAATCCCAGGCAACGCTATGCCAATTTGCACTGAAGGTTCTGGGCAAAGTCAAAGAAGCCAAAGTCAGACACGAACCACTGACTATCATGACGCAGATTGTCCTGCAAGGCAGCGACTTAGCTTACTACGGCACATGAACCTCTCCTCTATTTGGCCATAATTTTGTGATTGTTACTCTTGGAGTTGATGGCTGTGTGACAATACCGTCATCATCTGACAATTTATCATCATGGTCTGAATTGATCGTCTTCACTTTCAAACACTCCCTCCTCTTCATCACTTCTGATCAAGGACGTGTTCCAGAGCATTCTGAGCTATCATTATTCTGCTAATTTTGCTCATATTTTCAACATCTGAATGTACAGATGCACATGTTGGTAGGACTACACGTCCAATGTTTTTCTGTGGGAAATACAAGGTTTCCATCTTGGATAGAATGATGACAGAAAGTGTGTAAAGGGGTGTAGTTGATTTCCAGGAACCAATTCTGCATTTGTTTCTGCTTGTGTTTGTTTGTGTGTGTGTGTGCGCGTGCGTGCATGGTCAAAATTTGATATTTTATTTCCCCATTGCAGCCTCTATTCTAACTGAACAGTATGTGTGTAATATGAAGATGCAGACACGTTAGTCATTCTCCATTTACATGTTCATTACACTAATTAAGCAAAGGAGAAAAAGTTTCATGCATAACATAAAAGGAGGGTTTATTTAATTTATGCATTTTAGACTGATTTCATGTGTAATAAAGCACTGGGAATCATAATCCCATATACATAACAAAGCACTGGGAATCATAATCCCATATACATAACAAAGCACTGGGAATCATAATCCCATATACATAACAAAGCACTGAGAATCATAATCCCATATACATAACAAAGCACTGGGAATCATAATCCCATATACATAACAAAGCACTGGGAATCATAATCCCATATACATAACAAAGCACTGGGAATCATAATCCCATATACATAACAAAGCACTGGGAATCATAATCCCCATATACATAACAAAGCACTGGGAATCATAATCCCATATACATAACAAAGCACTGGGAATCATAATCCCATATACATAACAAAGCACTGGGAATCATAATCCCATATACATAACAAAGCACTGGGAATCATAATCCCATATACATAACAAAGCACTGGGAATCATAATCCCATATACATAACAAAGCACTGGGAATCATAATCCCATATACATCATGTTTTTAATATCAGGTGTTCATTACAGTGTTTGCAGGCTGGTTCCTTGAAAGAGAAAGTCATTTTTGTTTCGAGTCAAAATCCTACAAATACCACCTTGAAAAATACATTATTTCACAAAAGTGAGTACACCCCTCACATTTTGTAAATATTTGACTATAACTTTATGTGACAACACTGAAAAAATGACTCTTTGCTGCAATGTAATGTAGTCAGTATACAGCTTGTATAAGTGTAAATTTGCTGTCCCTTCAAAAGAACTCACACAAGGTCTAAATTGCTGGCAAAAAAAGTTAGTACATCCCTAAGTGAAAATGTCCAAATTGGGCCCAATTAGCCCTTTTCCCTCCCTGGTGTCATGTGACTAGTTAGTGTTACAAGGTCTCAGGTGTGAATGGGGAGCAGGTGTGTTACATTTGGTGTTATCGCTCTCACACTCCCTCATACTGGTCACTGGAAGTTCACCATGGCACCTCATGGCAGAGAACTCTCTGAGGATCTGAAAAAATAATTGTTACTCTACATAAACATGGCCTAGGCTATAAGATTGCCAAAGAAGTTGAGTGCACGTGCTCAGCGTCATATCCAGAGGTTGTCTTTGTGAAATAGATGAATGAATGCTACAGAGGTTGAAGGGGTGGGGGGTCAGCCTGTCATTGCTCAGAACATACGCCGCACACTGTATTGAATTTGTCTGTATGGCTGTCGTCCCAGAAGGAAGCCTCTTCTAAAGATGATGCACAAGGCAGTTTGCTGAAGACATGCTGAGTAACTGTACGTACACACCGCCACAGACTTGAGCTTCCAAAGATACCAGAACTCATTTATTTTCAATGGAAGCCAGCTTCTCTCAGCTGCCATGACCGGCTAAATCAGTCGGCGTCGCGTTTTGGGCGTTTTGGGCGTGTTGAGCGACCAGAGCGTCTATGAGAAAAGTTGAAGTTTGTTCAACTTTATGGTAATGAGCTATGACGCGGTTCAGCGGCTAACGACCAGCAACCAATCGAAATATAGACATCCTTTGATGACGGTCCTGGAGTGTGTCATGAACCCAACTCTCCGAATCCGACATCGACGTCTTCCGAAATACAA
>JACXGM010007860.1:0-29902 GCA_016801145.1 Umbra pygmaea | reverse complement strand
CAATTTTTCCATGCCAATCTATAATATTTACTACTTCCACTGTTGTACATTTTCCAGACCACTGCTTAGTACATAGCGTTTAGTATTGCCATTATTATTTTAAAACTCTTATATTGTTGTAATTCTTGTTTTTAAGCCCACTGCATAGAATCGCCGTGCCATGTCAAAAAGAATTTCTCTGTATTGGATGATGTATGTTATTCGATGCACATGATAAATAAACTTGACTTGACTTGA
Source organism: Umbra pygmaea (assembly GCA_016801145.1). Lineage (NCBI taxonomy): Eukaryota > Metazoa > Chordata > Actinopteri > Esociformes > Umbridae > Umbra > Umbra pygmaea. The sequence continues at coordinate 29,665 of JACXGM010007860.1, read as the reverse complement.
CTTGACCACTGTCAAAACTGCTATAGTCGAACATTTTTATAATCATTTTGCTATGGCTTGCAATGTGTTCAATTTGGCTACCCCTACCTCGGCCAATGGTCCCACCCTAGGCATCAGCCTCTCACCCCCTGCAGAATCACACCCTAGCCCCCCTAATTTCTCCTTCACCCAAATGTCAATTAGGGGACATCCTAAAAGAACTACAGAAGCTTGATCCTTACAAATCCGCTGGACTAGATAACTTGGACCCATTCTTCCTAAAAGTCACTACAGCAATCATTGCTACTCCCATTACTAGCCTGCTCAACCTCTCTCTCGTATCAGAGATCCCTAACGATTGGAAAAACAGCCACAGTCATTTCTATTTTCAAAGAGGGGGGGACTCTTGACCCTAACTGCTGCAGACCTATATCCATCCTGCCCTGTCTCTCTAAGGTTTTTGAAAGACAGATTAACAAACAAATTACCAAACATTTTTAATCCCACAACACACTATCTGCTATGCAATGAGGTTTCAAAGATGGTCATGGTTGCACCTCTGTTACACTTAATGTCTTAAATTATATTTCAACTGCCATTGATAACATACATTACTGTGCAACCGTCTTTATAGACCCGGCCAAGGCTTTTGATTCGGTCAATCATTGTATACTTATTGTCAGATTTATAGTAGTATTCTCGGATTTTTGAATGACTGCCTCGGTTGGTTTATCAACTACTTTTCTGACAACACGTTAAATCTGAGGGTCTGTTGTCTGGACCTACGGTTTCCTCGAAGGGGTGCCTCAGGGTTTGATTCTTGGGCAAACACAATTCACTGAAGTTCCACAACTTATATTTAGTTTGTATTTTTATTCCCTTGTGTAATTCATGTGTAATACGTGTAATTCATGTGTAACTTTGTGTCATCTTGGTTAGGTCACCGTTTCAAATCAGACATTGATTTTAACATGCCCACTTGGTTAAAAAAAATATAATCCAGAGAACCATATTCTTAGTGGTGGCTCATCCTTTTTTCAAGAGTCTTTTGGCAGAACATACACTATATAAACCACATGTTAAAGTGGATTTTGAATAGGGAAAGCTTGTAGTATATTGACCAGGTTTTCCTAAGATCCAACAAGACACCTTACAAATTATTGTGATGATTACTCAGATCAAAAACGACACCAGATAAGACAGGACACACCCTTGACTCCTGGAAAGGAAAACCTTACAGAAGACAATTTCAGACAGGAACAAAAAGCCAGGCAACAGTTCCAGCTTCGGCAAGCAAAGCCTCATACTATCAAAGGGACACCAACTAATTAACAAAAACCATAAGACAAGGCACAGTATGGCTCTCATAGTTCTACCCCTTTGCATGAGCCCCAGAGGGTACCAAGCCAAACCGAAGATGTTGTCAGTGACTCAACCCACTCAAATCGAGTAAGGCTAAAAGCCTGACATGACATGATGCACCCTTTTAGAGACGGCATGTGGGAACACGAGTAAGCCAGTGACTCAGGTCCTGTAAGAACATAGGAGACTGGATATCTCAGTTGGATAAAGGGGAGTGCGACAGGCAGAGAAAGCAAGGGTAGTTCATCAACCCAGTGCCTTGTCATTCACCTTTACGCCCCTGGGCCACACTACTATATTCATAGGCCCTACTGAAGGGATGATTTTTCATTACAGACTTTATGTTGAGAATGTGCTTGTGTTGAGAGGCAGATCACACCACATATATTGCACTTAATTTGTAAACGGCATGCATTCAGTTGTTTGTTTAAAATGATCTAGGAATATTAAGGAAGCATGCATTGTATGTATAACAGGATCAATTTAGAGAAAATTAAGAGCACAACATTTTTTGATGTTCACATTTATGAATATTATAAGTTCATGTTAATACAATAAATAACAACACTTTTGTTTCAGACATGTACCCTTCCTCTAATGGCATCCACATTTACAATTGCATATCTTCATGAAAAAAACACAATGCTAAAAATACATACATTTTCAAGTAATAACTGTTTAAATGGAAAATATATTGTCAACACATTCCCGCCGTTTTGTCCAGGTCATGTGACAGGCTTTGGAAACTGAAAAACAGATTTGTCCAAACTGATGAAACACAGACAAGATCTAAGGCATATTTATGAAAGCTGCATTATGAGCAGCAACCATACAGAAAGCCCCAATATCCACACCCTAAAAATCTGAAAGAACAAAGCCTGAATAAGCAGATGGATTGAGAGAGGAAGCAAGAGAGAGAGGAAGCGTGAGACATTCAGGCAGTTTCTTTGTGCTGTGCATGACTGTGGCTTGTCAATGAGATAGCTGGGAGCAATCACATAGTATAAAGTTGGCAAACCATTAAACATTTCTTATACCCGACCGATGACGCAATTAAAAGGGTGCTTTACTTTCCAGTAGTGGGCCATGAAAGAGCATCAGTGATCATTTTTTATATCTAAATACAGACTAAATCTAAGTGGGTGATTAGTGTTGTAATATTATTAGTAACACTGTGGGCAATGTCATATTTTCACTGTATGATCATAAAATGGAAACAGAAATAGTTTGGAATCATGAGCCAAGGATTTGACTTCTGTTTATTGTGTAGTAATTAGGAAGAGTATTAGGTTGACAACGCAAAACATTGCAGCATATGCAATGCAGCGCTAGTGCCTGTAGAGTCACCTGTTAGTATGCCAATGTGTTACTGCAGGAGTCATTTTACCACATACTATGGAGAAGAGATGCTTGTCTGTCTGTGACGTGGACATTTCTAAAAGGCAAAATGGTAATCTGTAAACAGCAGGAAACAAACGTGTGATACGTGCCTTTTTTCAGATAAGTCAGGAGCAGGCAGAGGTATGGATTAGGTACTGTTGATAGCTTGAACTATTCATGGGCACGTTGATCATCTAAACACAAGAAATCTCAGAGAAATTTGCTTCAAATTCAATAAAGGAGAGTGGATGAATAGGGTACTTTGTACAATACAATATGTTGTTTATTTTGAGTATCTTGTGTATAACATTGTGTTGTTTTTTAACTGTCATGCTTTTCTTGGCATGATTGCCATCGCAAATGACAATTATTTCTCAATTGGATTACTTGGTTAAATAGATGTGAAATAATAAATAAAATAAACCTACAGTTGAAGTCAGAAGTTTACATACACTTTAGCCAAAGACATTGAAACCCAGTTGTTCACAATTCCTTATTTAACCCTAGAAAATATTCCCTGTCATAACAGTATCCAGTTAGGATCACAACTGAATTTTAAGAATGTGAAATGTCAGAATAGTAGCAGAGAATGATTTGTCAGCTTAGATTTTTGTCATCACATTCCCAGTGGGTGTGAAGTTTATATACACCCAATTAGTAATCGGTGGCAATGCCTTTAAATAGTTTAACTTGGGTAAAACATTTCAGCTAGCCTTCCTCAAGCTTCCCACAATAAGTTGGGTGAATTTTGACCTATTCCTCCTGATAGAACTGGTATGCTGTATCTCAGATTTGTTTGCACATGCTTCTTCAAATTTGCCCAGCTGTAGCCTTCAATGTCAAAAATTACAGCTGTAGCCTTTAATGTTATTATCACATACTTAAACCTGCACTGTCACTTTTTGAAAACTACACACATTACTAAAACAGTGTTTTAGGACTAGTAAACTTCAGAAACTATCATATTGGATCTAGGGATGGAAAACATCATAACATTTCACTATATCTAACTAGCAACAAATGCATATTATGGACAAAATAATAATGTGCATTTTTGGAAATTGGTTATATTGTTCTTGTATTATTCCTGTTTTCAATAAATACATACATATAAAAATAATTTAAAAACTCCATACAGAAAATTTGGGCTGACAGGGCAAATAAATTGAAAGTTACACACTGTAGGGCAGCTTTAATGTCCTGTGTTTGTGTTAGTCAGCATAGCTCATTCTCATATTGTTCATAGTGTCTATAGCCGCTTTCCGACCGCAGGGATTTTTGCAGTTCCTAGAACATAACGTTCCTATAACCCTTTTTTTCTTGTGTTCCGACAGGAGAAATTTGGGGATTATTTAGTCCCTCGCACCGCAGTTCCTATAACCATTTTAGCTCCTACTCCAGAGCAGGGTCTTTCCATTTTCCCTTTTCCTAGGTCTACGTTGATTGGTCCAATTTATAAATTACGTCAATCGCTTCGTTTGTCTGTTGCGTATAATGCTACATATTATGCTGGAGCCTTCGTCTTTTGTGTTCCTGTGTTAAGTAGGTACTCAATTTCTATGACTCCAGCCTAGTTTTTAAATGCTGCGGTTCGAACTCCGTTATTAGGACATTATCATCACAACATTCTTTTTATAAAATTGTATTGGATGTCGTTTTCAGCCTCGTAATCTGAACGAACAGCAAGCCGCGGTAGGAACCCAGCACTACTTGGGCTGGAAACGACAAGATCATCCGCATACATAAGATGATTTACACACTTATCTACAATCATGCACCCAGTGTTACAAACATTAAACTGTGAAATGTTGTTCTATGTGGCGCTACATTAAAAAGTCTAGTGACAATGCTATAAAAGCCTGTTTCGGTGCTTGCGTCACTCCCTTATCCCTCCTACCAGTTCCTATGGCCACTTTGACCAGTACAAATGCAAATAGCAAAACCGGTTTTGGGGGAGAGTAGTTAGAAGAACTGTTTAGAAGTGGACTGTTCCTATAACTACGTTCCTGTAACTACTTGGTCGGAAAGCGGCTTATGTTGCTTGTATGTGTTATCTGTTTTGTGTAACTACATTCAGACGTTTTGCTCATTGTGGCTCATATGATTTATAAAATGATTTTCGTTATTAAACCTTTTTTTATTTTGACAACCTTCACATTTGTCTCATTTTACTCCTTACAAGCCTGCACTTGTTACGCAGGGGCTTCTTCCTTGCTGAGCTGCCTTTCAGGTTATGTCGATATAGGACTTGTTTTGCTGTTGTTCTAGGATTTATTTGCAATTTCGACCCAAAGTACATTCATTTCTACGAGACAGAACAGATCACCTTAATGGGCGGTATGTTGGCTGTGTTGTCCCATGGTGTTTATACTTGCATACTACAGATGAATGGTACATTCAGAAACTGCTCCCAAGGATGAACCAGACTTGTGAAGTTCGAAGTTTCGTTTTTTAGGTCTTTGCTGATTTCTTTAGATTTTCCCAGGTTGTCAAGCAAGGAGGCACTGAGTTTGAAGGTAGGCCTTGAAATACATTCACAGGTAAACATACAGTTGACTCAAATTATGTCAAATAGCCTCTAAAGCTTCTAGAGCAGGGGTGGGCAACATACGGCCTGCGGGCCGGACACAGCGCACCGGGCTCTTTGATCTGGCACACTAGTGATTGTTAACATCACTTCAAAGTTGATTGATGCTCAAGAGCTTCAAAGTGTCATCTCTCGAACCGTACAAGCTAGAAATGGTTGGTATTGTTGGAAACAGGGAGTTCTGCTGCAAATAATGAGGGGTGGTTCATCCATGCGGGTTAATCAGAGCTGTAGATATCAAATCTCAGATTTGGATAGCTTTCACCTACTCTATTCTAAAAAGGTTACAGACTGGAAGCAGGAAGTGAAGATTACTAAATATATTTTGGCAATGAGGTTGGACATCCCCCTATACCAGGCCTATTCAAATCTGGCCCTCAAAGCCAGTTCCACTCCATTTTTTTATTGCAACCCTCCAATCTGGGACTTATTGTGTTCTGCTACACTAAATGTGTGCAATTAATGATAAGGTAGAGCAGAAAACCAGCAGGCTCTGGCCCTCGTAGGATATGATTTGAATAGCCTTGCCCTAGACCAAATCAGGTTAAATCTGCATGCAAATTAAGCCTAATGGACGAAGGTTAAAAATAATTGACCAAAAATAACAGAGTTAATCAAACATCCCTGTTAGGATACCTAGTACCTTCTTTTTTAAACATGCCAGGCTTTTTATTCAGTCTGTTGTACTGCTGTGTTTTCCATTTTTCTCTTTTTTTCTCCCTCAAGTGGTTTTTAAAGTAAAATCCTGTTAAAATTAAAGAGACAGTATACAAATTTCCCAGATATCCAGCTCAATTTATAAACGCTGTGTGCGTTACAATAAATCGGGAATATACAACATGAATTATATCAAATATTAATTTCCTTCAAACTAATTACTTTGTTTGCTCCAATATTATTTAAATATTTTAAATGTTTTCCTACCTTTGAAAATGTATCAAATGTGCTTATTATTTATTTTATAATTTAGATGGTTTTTTTTACAGTGCTGAATGTTGTCAGACATCTGCTGTCATATACAGTTGCTGTGCCATAATGCCTATTACAGTTTTATGTTAGGTTTGATGGTTGCCGAGAATTGACAGCCCGCTTCAAATCACCCCACAGATTTTCAATGATTTTCAGGTCTGGGGACTGGTATGGCCATTCCAGAACATTGTACTTGTTCCTCTACATAAATGGCAGGGAAGATTTTGAGCAGTGTTTTGGGTCGTTGTCTTGCTGAATTATCCAGCCCCGGCATAACTTCAACTTGTGACTGATTCCTCTACATTATTCTCAAGTATTTGCTGATATTGAGTGGAATCCATCAATAACTCTCAACTTTAACAAGATTATCAGTACCGGCACTGGCCCCACAGCATGATGGAACCTCCTCTAAATTTTACTGTGGGTATCAAGTGTTTGTCTTGGTATGCTGTGTTCTTTTGCCGCCATGCATAATGCCCCTTGTTATGACCAAACAACACCATTTGTTTCATCAGTCCACAGCAACTTCTTCCAAAATGAAGCTGGCTTGTCCAAATGTGCGTTTTTATACCTCAAGGGACTCAGTGGCGTGTGTGCAGAAAAGGCTTCTTCCGCATCACTCTCCCGTACAGCTTCTCCTTATGCAAAGTGCGCTGAATTGTGGAACGATGCACAGTGACACCATCTGCAGCAAGATGATGTTGTAGGTCTTTGGAGGTTGTCTGTGGGCTGTGGTCACCATCCTTCACTTCTTCATTGTACTTGGCCTGCCACTTCTGGCCTGTGGTCTTCCATGTCCTCACTATGTTCCTCACAGTGGACACTGACAGCTTAAATCTCTGGGATAGCTTTTTGTAGCCTTCCTCTAAACCATCATGTTGAACACTCTTTGTTTTCAGGTCATGTGAGAGTTTTTTGCGCCCCCATTTTGCCACTCTTCAGAGGAGAGTCAAAGAGAACAACAACTTGCAATTTGCCACCTTAAAAAACATTTATCAATATTGGATGCACAAGGGCGTCAGTTTGGTTTGAAATGTGCTCGGGACAAAGACATTGTCGGAAGTGCATTTTCATTTTCAAGTGCTGGGTACAGTTTCGTAGACCGGGGGGGGTGCTAGCGGTAGCATCTGACAGAGGCTGCTGTTGCCCGGCGTACGGGCTAAGCAGAGGCTGCAGAGTTTAGACCAGTAGTCTAAGTTATGTTGCTAAAAACTTCCAATACACAACTTCTATCAGACCGGACCTTGCGGCCGCAAAACACTAACAGCCTACCAGGACAAGTCCCGACTCCTCCGATTGCCACCCAGCACCTGGGGCCTCATTTATACAACTTTGCAGTGGATTTGCGTCAGAAGTGGTGTACGGACGAAATATAGGACGTGCATACGTAAATAAATATTCAGATTTATAAAACTGTGTGCAAACACGTCCATGCCATTTTGCCTTTATGAATCACAATCAACACTAATATGTAGCGCAGCATTTCCGGCAACATGTCACTCCCATAGTTGGCCATACATAGTCAGTGAAACGCCCCGTAATTAATGTTCATTGATTGAGAAATCATGGGGAATCATGAGGAATACCAAAAAAAGCAACTTCACTCAATGTGAAGTAGAAAATATTGTTGGCAAGGTAAAAAAGAGGAGGAAAATGTTGTTTGAAGAGCACAGTGTGCCTATTACTAATGCCGAAAAGGCGTTGGAGTGGCAAAAGGTTGCAGACGCTGGGATGTCAGTCGATGTCAAAAAGCGTCAAGCGCTGCATCGCAAAAAGGTGTCTGCCATGCGTGGGGGAAAGTTGGATACTTTAGAGCAACATGTCTGCATCACAAATTATTTGGACATTGGTGGAATGAAAATGCTTTCAAATAATGAAAGCATTGTCATTCTCATTCAGTGCCCTTATGGCAACATGACTGCAATCAATAGCACCGATTACATTTGGGATACCGGACATAGCTGCAAAATGTGTTTTTTTGTTTGCCTGTTCACCCGCCGTGTATGGAAACTTTATGTATTATGCAACAAGCCTTTTATACCAATTCTACCAACTAACACGCCTGGCATAACACAGCTAAGGGTTGGCTGAGATATCCCTGACCTGTCAGTCAATTCCGTCTGGAAAGTGCCAGTCACCAGAAATCCTGTTATGAGTGTTATGAAAGGTGCCACTAAAAAATATGCATTATTAGGCTATTATTAATATTATCTCCTAACAATGCAAGATCTGCTATTGTGCATCATTACACATTGTGATGGCATGACTTTTTATAACCATCCATTTGATTGTATCTGATAATCTACAGATGTCAGTATTAATCTAATTGTAAATGGGAAATAGTTCTGCCCAAATGGAATTTCTTGCACCTTTCAAAATGGTTAAGACATGCGTCACGATGGAACACATTTAAAAATAAAACAAACTAAATGCATATAAATGAACACTATTTTTCTGTAGCTGATTACGACATTTATACTATGAAAACAACTATCCAATGTACAATAAAGACAATCTATTATCTATCCGTCTATCTGCTCCGCCAAGACAGAGACATCGACAAGAATATCAGTTTTAATTATTTTTTTAAACAGATTTTGTTTTGTTTACTTTATTATTTATGTGGATGAATTACATAACATGCCAATATAATTACAGAATATATTTGAGTGTTCTTTTTGCAAATATGTCTTTATTTGCATTTATGTTACAATCTTGTTTTATTTTGTTTGTTTTTCACTCCAGGCTGTTAATTGTAATAATGGCTTTGTGAAATCTTCATATTATTAATGAGAGGCAGTATTTCGATTTGGTTTACACAACACTCTGCAGTTTCAGACAGATCTACATGTTTCATCCATCTGCCGACAGTGTCACCATTTCTCATTTCACACTTTTGTGCGTACGCCACGTTTATAAATGAGGCCCCAGGTCGTTTTCTCAAAAAAAGTGGTGGGGACAAAATGACTTATGATGAAATCAGGTGGGCATCCCCACCGTAATCTACGCGTATGTGGATGCACCTGTCTATGAAGTGAAAGCCTTAATGAGCTCACCAAGCCAATTGTGTGTTCCAATTAATCAGTGCCAGGTAGTTAAAGGTATTTGAAGCATCAAAATGATAAGGGTGCCCAAATGTATGTACCTGTTTAATTTAATTTTTGTTGCATAATGCACATTTTCTGTTAATCCAATGAATTTATGTACTTCTAAAATATTACTGTGTCCTTCAATTATTTGATAGATCAAAATGAAATTGCTGATCCAAACACCCAATTATTTATAAGTGAAAATCATGGAAATTGTCAGGGGTGCCTAAAGTTTTGCATACAACTGGATATTCCTCTTGTCATGTAGACATTTATTTTCTCAAAGGTTTGTACTTTCTTGGTTGTGAGTTAAGTCACTGTGGGTTTTCCTACGTGTTTGTGTGTGTGGTGGGGGGGAGTTCATGCGGCCCTTTACTTGTTTTCAGAAACTCAATTTGTCCCTCAAGCTAAAATGATTGCCCACCCCGGTTCTAGAGCCGTGACAATTTTGGGGGATGTTTTCCAATCTGTTTAACAACTTAGTATATCTAAACTTCTGACCCACTGGAATTTTGATATAGTGAATTATAAGTGGAATAATCTGTCTGTAAACAATTGTTTCGAGAAATGTATTGTGTCATACACAAAGTAGAGGTCCTAACCTACAGTTTGCTCAAATGGCATCTGTGGAGTGGTTGACAAATTTGTTTTCATGACTTTATCCTAAGTGTATGTAAACCTCTGACTTCAACTGTATATTACATGTTAAAATATCCATCTTCTTTATTTATTTAAATAGCAGTCATTTTTCAACAGTATTCACCATCATACAAGGTGTACATGCATGCAATGCACATCTATAATCCAAGTTTAGGGTGGAAGCCCACTGCATAGAATCGACGTGCCATGTCAAAAGAAATTTCTCTGCATAGGATGATGTATGTTATCCGATGCATATGATAAATAAACAACTTTGACTTTGACTTCGACTTTGGAAGTATTAGTCTAGCTCCTTCAATTATTTAAGATATTTACCTCTGTGTACCCCAGTGGGATCATATTTGGGTAGAATTTAGTTTAAACATTTATCAATTGCATTTGAACCATTATTCAGAATATTGTTGAATTCCCTGTGGAACACCCTTATAAAACTGTTGCTACAAAACAAAATCATGTGTTTTTGTGAAAGAGTTACATTGCTTATTAAAAAGGTTTGACATGCACAACCAAAAATCCACAATTTTTTATTTGCTAAATATACTAGTTTTTCACTTCTTTCAGAAGCTGACTACAACTTTATAAAGATCTGACAATTAACATCATATTTTATAAGGGTGATCTATGTTGAAAATTGTTTACAATCATAATGTAGAGTAGGAAGTTCTTGTTCACCCTTAACAACTTTTGTACAGTGTCATAATATGTAGATATACAGTGGGGCAAAATAGTTTTTTACTCAGCCACCAATTGTGCAAGTTCTCCCACTTAAAAAGATGAGAGAGGCCTGTAATTTTCATCATAGGTACACCTTAACTATGAGAGACAAAATTAGAAAAGAAAATCCAGAAAATCACATTGTAGGATTTTTTATGTATTTATTGGTAAATTATGGTGGAAAATAAGTATTTGGTCACCTACAAACAAGCAAGATTTATGGCTCTCACAGGCCTGTAACTTCTTCTTTAAGAGGCTCCTCTGTCCTACACTCATTACCTGTAGACCTGCACCAGGCTGGGAAGACTGAATCAGTATCACACTACACCACCAGAGACTCAAATCCTGCAGTGCAAGACAAGTCCCCCTCCTTAAGCCAGTACATGTCCAGGCCCGTCTGAGGTTTGCTAGAGAGCATTTGGATGATCCAGAAGAGGATTGGGAGAATGTCATATGGTCAGATGAAACCAAAATATAACTTTTTGGTAAGAACTCAACTTACTGTGTTTGGACAAGAAAGAATGCTGGGTTGCCTCCAAAGAAAACCATACCTACTGTGAAGCATGGGGGTGGAAACATCATGCTTTGGGGCTGTTTTTCTGCAAAGGGACCAGGATGACTGATCTGTGTAAAGGAAAGAATTAATGGGGCCATGTAATGTGACATTTTGAGTGAAAACATTGAAGATGAAACGTGGCTGGGTCTTTCAGCATGACAATGATTTCAAACACACCGCCCGGGCAACAAAGAAGTGGCTTCGTAAGAAGCAGTTCAAGCTTTTCATAATCTTTGGGGTAGGGATGGGGATCGTTAATTTTTATTGATGTTGATACCATTTTCGAGACTGCTTAACGATCCAAGTCTTTATCGATACTGTTATCGATACTTTTCTTTTATTTGGTGGAAAGACAAGACAACAAATTCTTAATATTAACAGAACTATTATTGCTTTTATTGCAAAAACTGAGAGTCTGTGACTGTTTGATTTAATGGTTATCGAAACAAAAAAAAGTGCCCAAAGTTTATTTAGGATCACACAATAATGTTAGGCTAATTACATGGGAGTTAATGAAGGACCAATCGATTTGTACACAACTCGGAGTCGGGGCCATGGTCAAATTGAAATCTGCCTCCCTGTGTGTATCTATCAGAGCTCTATTTCCTTCTCATAGACAAATAGGCCTGAATAAGTGCATATTGTGCATACAGTTAGATTGTAATAACACATGCATACATGACCATACAGTGCAATTCTTTCAGATTGTTCTTTAAATCCAAGTCTCTTCTTTCTATTGGGCACTGCACACAATGTAACATCAATATGCTTTGACAAAGCCAACAATTTTTAACTATAGTACAATTTATCAAATAGATTCAGGTTGCTGTCTGTGATTATTTGCTCTTTAGATTAGGTTATTCACATTTTACCTTCTGGTGCTGTTGTCTCCTATTTGTATAGTCCATAAGAGGGTAGCGTCTGGGCATTAACTGATCAAAGTCTGTCACCAGATCATTCATGTTTAAGGTTTTTACCAGTGTAGACCCACAGCCATATGCATGAGGTGGGATAATCTGTCATCACTCGTTGTTTTGTGATTCTTTTGTTGTTGATGTTTTGACACAGAAAACGGAGTTGGTCATAATCGATATTAGAATATTGACTGTCGTTCCTCGTGGGTCCGACTTGACTGCGTTGTAGATACAACTTTACGTTGTGTGAAAACCCCATCAATTCGATGCTTGTTTAATGCAAACTTGTTAGACTCAGATTTGTCTTCCCTCTCCGAATGGTGTTTAGATTTCACTACGTAATACGTAACTGCATCCTACCATTACGAACACAGGCCAACACTCAAAATGTGCAATGTGAACAGGCTATGTACTGTACATTATATAGTGTGCGACTTGGTAAAAACAAAGTGCGTAGGTAAAAAATCTATTGCTATTTGGTTTTCCGTTTTCGTATAATCTTTTGTTCGATGCTCGTTTAATAAAAACTTGTTATACTCAGATTTGTCTTCCCGCCCCGAATGATGTTTAGGTTTCACTACGTAATACGTAACTGCAATATAACATTAAACACATGTACATTATATGTATACAGTGTACACTGTGATTTGGTAAAAACAGTCAAACTTGTTTTATTCAGCGCAAAGCAAATCGCTCGAGAATTGTGTTGCGTGGACAAGGGGGTGAGAAAATAAGAAGTTGAAGTGAAATTCGTTTTCATTTTATATAATAATAATTCCAAGGTTTACACAATTGACGCACTTGTTCACTAGTCTCGATAGCAGCATCGATAAGCTCGGACCTTATTGATTATCGGGTTTTGAACAATTTGGAACCGGGTCCATAATAGAACCGGGTTCGAGAACCATCCCTACTTTGGGGGGAGTTGAAAGTCCGTGTTGCCCAGCGACAGCCCCAAAACATCACTGCTCTAGAGGAGATCTGCATGGAGGAATGGGCCAAAAAAACAGCAACAGTGTGTGAAAACCTTGTGAAATCTTACAGAATGTGTTTGACCTCTGTCATTGCCAACAAAGGGTATATAACAAAGTATTGAGATTAACTTTTGTTATTGACAAAATACTTATTTTCCACCATAATTTACCAATAAATTCATAAGAAATCCTACAATGTGATTGTCTGGATTTTTTTCTTTCATTTTGTCTCAAGTTGAAGTGTAGCTATGATGAGAAATACAGGCCTCTCATCTTTTTAAGTGGGAGAACTTGCACAGTTGGTGGCTGACTAAATACTTTTTGCCCCACTGTAACTCTGGCACCAATTTAAAAAAAATGAAGCTTTGTTAAATTAAAACAACACTGGTTTATGTGCAGTGCATTGTACATATACTTTACTACATACACCCTACAGACTGACCCCTAACTGTTGGCATGTCAATAACTGAAAATCAGCTTTCAAGTTGGTCAGGCTTGTCAATAACGTGTTAAGTTTGAACTACTATATGCACACAACGTTGACATTTCATCTGCTGGGGGGTCCTCCCATAGTAAATATTAGCTTTTTTTTTCTTTCTTTTCAACACAATGACAAGGACACATTGAGTGGTTTATTACAGTTACCATGAAAACAATTTCACATATGGAAATCATCTTTCATTGATAGCATATAGTCATCATACTAATAAAAAAATGAGTGGATAAACTAAAGTCAGACAGGATTCACATCCCACTATATATATTTTTTATTGAATTCAATGTTGACGTTAAATTCATTTTTGTTAGGGCTCCGTATTTTGAGCTGTTTTGACTTCCACTACTGAAAAATTTAAATCCACAACGGTTTCATGGCATAAAATACAGAAAACAGTTCCCTTCAAAGTGAACATTGCTTTGCACTTTGCTTAACATCACATGAAATGGCCTACTGGAGCACAGTTCCATTGATTCTGAAAGAGAAAATTGTAAGCAACATTACCATTGGGGTTGGGGGGGGTACAGAGCAGTTTTTTATCAATTCGAATGGATAATGGAAGGACCGGAACAGCCTACTCAAATCCAAGCTAGGATGAAAATGGAAGTCATGTTGAGCAGTGAAGAGGAAATTCTCTTGTGTAGTAATTAAGCACTTTGGATAAGCAATCTCAGTATGGGTCCGATAATGCAAGAGGGAAATGACAGACTTGTGTTTGCCTGGCAGAGAACTGTAAAGACTTGGCATGCCATAACTGGTAATGGGGGAGGACTAGGAAAGCCATACTTGAGCATGGATTAGACACAGAGAAGTGTTTGTAAAAGTGGTGAAAGTGTGTGTGTATGTGTTTGTATAAATAACCTATTGCAATTAACTAGAAATTCTGTTTTCTTGATCTGTTGAACTATAACAAATATACTGTATATTACTTTACTGTATAGTGTATGTGTGGAATATAGAATATGCATTGTTTTCACGGTTGTGCAGGATGCAGGGCGTGACGGATTCAAATGCAAATCAAACAGTGTTTAACACTGTGAAACACTGTGAAAAAAACAAAGAAATTAGGGGGTCCTTGTGACATAGTGGGCTAAGTTTCTTCATTGCAGGACAGTCTACATCATTAGTCAGTGGTTTCGAGCCTGACTTTTGGTTCTCTGACTTTCCCTGAACCTGTTGCATGAGGCAAAGTAAATTGGCATAATTTGGGTTAGATAAATCAGATCTATCCTGCCTCATTGCTCTCCAGCGACTCCTTGTGTGCAAATCGGGCGCCTGTAAATTCAATCGCTGAAGTATAGTTGGTGAACGTAATCATCCCGTGCATGAACTAACTAAAGGCTTCCATGTTGGATGAGCAGTGCAAGAAGAATTGGTGGCTCAGCGACATGTGGTTCGATAAACCATGTGCGTGCCCCTCGTCATCCGACAGATCTGTACATGGAGTTGCGGAACTACCGACATGTCAGGATTAGAGAGGGAATTGGGAGGGGAAGAACAAGGGGGCAAAAAAAAAGAACTTAGATGAGCCAAAATACATAGTAACTTCAAAGAAGAACTACACCTACAAACATATAACATTTAGACAGTGAGCTACAAATGACAACAAACAACCAAGGGCTTAATACAGACACTAATGAATGACAGGAGTCCGCTGTGTTGTTAAGATGGAACTGAGTGATCTATAGGCTGAAAGGGGATGAAACAATGATGATGAGACAGTCCGTGGGATAACCAAAACATAACACAGAGTCAGTGGAGCACTGACTCAAGCCCTCCAGGATGGGGCGACCGTTACAAATGTTGAGGACAGACAAGATGGAATAAACATGTGAATAACAATGTATTAATGCATGCTGTGCTCTACAGACTTCAACCACTTCCTTTTTGTGTTTTAAATGTGCTATAATTAGTGATGTGTGAATTCTGAACGATTTGTTCTTTTTGAACAGATCTTTTCATTGAAATGGGTGTACTGAATCACTGCTCTAAAAGATTGCCAAATAAAATAGGCCTTTTATATAAATTGCGTTGTTTATTGATGGTAAATTGCTTAAAAAATAAAATGATTAGTAATGAAGGTTACTTGTTACTGCTAGGTTATGTTAGATTATGAAGAGGCATGGTCAAATATCGACAAATGGCTTGCTAGCAAGGTTAACCCCAGCCTATATATTCTGCCTAATGCATAATACATGTACCAAGATTATCAGTCATCTCCCTGTTTATGGTAATTGGGAGTGCAAGGATATAAGATGGGCTATAATACTGCACATTATATATATATTAATAATTGTATTTCTCACAATATTTTTTATTTGCTCATTACTGGCTTATTTTTTGGGATAGTGTATATCATTTCTGTTGAAATCTTTATAAATAAAAAAACAAAAAACATTGAATGATTTTAGTGATTCGGAATGCCTATCACTAGCTGTAATATTATGACTGGAGAAATGTGTTAAAATCTGGAGAAATGTAACTACACTCAAAGTTTCGGATAGGGTTATGAAAACTAGGCATGACCATCCAATAATACCAAATCATTTTTTTTTTGTTTTAGATACTGTACATTGTTTACAAAGCTCTGATGTGGTAACATTTTAGCTACTGTACACTCTTGAGGCATTTATAAATTGTCAGAGTATTTCTAGAATAGATTAAGAAACTTCCTTTCATTATGTTTAGTGCCTTCACTGACTTTTTTATTCCTAAAAGTTAATAATGAACACATTGAAATACTATACATTCAATCAAAAAAAATGTATAGGACCAAAATGCTTATTTACAGGAGTTGTTAAAGTGAAGGTCCCCAAAGCATTGAATACCCGATCAAGAACCCCTGCCTGCCAAAGTTTTTTTTTCATTTTCATAATATGCCAATTAAAATCCTGAGAGCCTTATGCAGTGTGTGAGATGTGCAATGTTCTATTAATGTTGTTTTTGCTATTCAAGGTAAGTTTTGTTGGAGGGACTACCCACTTTTCAACTAAAATAATAACAATACTAATAACCTGGGATCCTGGGGCCCCAGAGCAAGGTCCCAGTGTGCCAGTGAGTAATACGGTCCTGATTACCAATGGTGTACAATGTGTACAGGCAAGTGAAAAGGCTATTTCCATATTCATGGGAAAATATTATTATTATTCAGGGAGGATATTAACGACATGAAATTTGATCGAGATTTTATCAAGTATACTGTATTTACTGTTTTCACAACTCAGTATTGTACCTAATTACAACAAATCAAATGTAAAATAATAAAATAAACGTGGGGGTTGCAGTCCACATGTTGATAACCTATTGCATTGAATCTGATTGTCCAGAGTTTGCAGTATTGCAATGCTTTATTTACAGTTAATCCATGTTCACCTGTACAACACTGAAGGCACAAAAGAACATATAATGTGATATACTGTATTTGTACAATATGTACAGAATAAATAATTGAATCTACATTAGTATGAAATAAAGCTATATAGTGTGCTTATATAGAACAATTTCCGAGTTGGAGAGGACTGTTTTTACTCAGTCAGAAAAATAAATATGGTCATGCTGAGAAGAATGGTCGGATGACATTTGTGACAATGGCACGCAAGCAATCGTATGATCAATAAGTTATGTCCCTTAAGTAACAGGACAAAGACAATGATGAACAAGTGTTGTTCCGCAGTATGTTGATTGTCATGCACCACTTTTTAAATGGCATTTAATTAGTGCAAATGCATTTTTTTGTATTTACAGATACACAATGCAATTTATATATGTAATGGGACTATAAGTGCTCTGTTGAAGGATAATCCATTTGTATAAACATGTTCCCACTAGTTGGAATACAAAATGGGGTAGTCAAATAAAGCAAGGGATCCATTTAATGAAGAAGAGCACTAATGTTCACTCCATCAATGTGACTCAGAATAGGCATTGTTATTTTCTTCACCATGGCACACTGAGCATGCTGATTACGGCGTATGATTGAAACAGCCTGGTAGAAATGAGGGAAAAAATGAATGGCTGCCAAAGATATAAGGTGAATTGGTTTTACCCCTGCAGTATACGTACAGTATATTTGCCTTCCTACAAGAACATTTTATTTGGACAACATATCTGTTTTTTCAGCAACATAAAGTGCTGTCTATTAGAACAAAATAACAAGAAAATAGATTATATATATTACATTCTGTGCTACCAATGCCTTGTATCCCAAAGACCTCTGTAGGATCTCTAAGTCTCGCAATGAAAATTACGAGGACAGCTTTGGACAAGGCACTTCTTGAGTTGAATATAAAGCAACATTTTGTGTTTCATGTCAGTTAAATCCAGTTTGATGCTCCAGAACCTCCAAATAATCTGGCTCAGTGTGTAAATTAGCCTTAAGTTCAAAGTACTCATTTTTTGTTTGCTCTACCATGACCTTCCGTGGCCTGGACAACATAATAGTCTCCATTAATTTCAGTTCCTCATGGTGTCCCGGGACCTGCATATCTACTGTTGGTTGAAGCTGGGGCATGTTTTTCCTGAGGTATTCAGTAATTCCCAGCTGCTGCATTTCCCTAACCCTTTCCCTCTCAAGTAGGTTTTTATAGAGGGAGCTTGCATCTCTGAGTGTTACAAACTCAGTTGGGCAGTCTGACGTCACTGCTCTGAACTTCAGATTAGTGCCTGTGAGAGGGGAAGTGTTCTCTGTCTCCATAATGCTACGACAAATGGGCTTTGGTTCATCCAATTCATCGAGATCTGTGTCATATTCTTTGTGCTGAGCACAGTAGGTGGGGTTACGGCAGATCTGTACGATGGGGCTCTGTGATCGCTCGTTGTACATTGGGCTTCCTGGCCTCTGTGCCAGTGTGTGGTGCGTGGTTTTCTGTCCATACATGCTATAATGCAGGTGGATAGGACTGCTGTTCTCCCGTGGCTGCTCCTCTGCTGTTTTTTTCATTGCCTTCCTTCGCCGTCTGTGCAGAAGTAATACCACAATCCCAGCTGAACAGAATATGACCATGAGGAAGATGACCAACAGACTAAGAATTAGAACAGAGAGTGGAATTGAGTCGGTGATGGAGCTGAAGAAACTGTTTCTAGCATCGTTAGGCGCTACTGTGGTTGTAACAACCTTATCCTCATCTGGGGGCAGTGAGTAAAAAGTAAGGCCGGGGCACAGCAATTCGTGTCTAAGAGTTCTGAGCTCGGATTTCCCCAGTTTCCCTGGTGTGTGACAGAGAATGGAACCCACAACTGTGTCAGTCCTCAGCTTCTCCACCCACTGTTTGAGACTGACTAAGTCACAGCTGCAGTCCCAGGGATTGTCTTCTAAATATATCTGCTCTAAAGAATCAAGCTGGTCCAGCACGTTGCTTACAGGCAGGTGCATAATCAGGTTTCTCCTCAGATTTAGTTTGGTAAGGGGCACGTTTCGAAAAATCTGCAGTGGGAGACTAGTCAACAGATTGTTGTTCAAGGACAAAAGTTTTAGATGTGGCAAAGGATTAAAAGATCCAGGAACAATTTCTTTTATAACATTATATTCCAAGTATAGGTATTCAAGGCTGTGGAGTCCAATGAACATGGTTGCAGAAAGCTTTTCAATGCGGTTGCCATTTAGGTAAAGTTTTTTTAAATTGCTTAAGCTGAAGAAAGTTTCACTTTCAATGTAATCAATTCGATTGTTGGCTAAATTTAATAGCTCTAAACTATCATATGTGACAAAGTCATATTTCAAGAGTTTCTGAATCATATTTCCTGTGAGTACTAGCTTGGTGGGGCTTTGCTCAAGTATTCCAATATCAGAAATCTTTTGAATCCCTCTGTCTTGACAATGCATTAAAAACCCAGCCACAGGGTGATTGTGACATGAACAGTGCTCCACACACGGACTCCCTGGGAAAGTAGCTGGGGTTGGAATCTCTGCCTCTTTGGAAGATGGAGTGACCACCATGTCCAAAGACTTGGAGGGCTCCTCTAAGTCGATATAAGCATGAGAACAGAGAACATCCCGTTTGATTTTGGCCAGGATGGTGCCCCTCAGATGGTGTGGACTACTACAGATTACCTCTCCAATGGACGACTGGGCCCGCATGTTCTCCATCCAGATTTTTAGGTGAAGGATTTCACAGTCACACACCCACTTGTTGTCATCCAACAGGAGCTCCATGATGCGCCCAATGTGCTCCAGGAAACCAATGTAAGGCAGTGTTTGTAACTGATTCCCACGCAGGTCCAAGTGGGTAAGTGGGACAAACCTAAAAATGTTGCTGGGAAGGAATTCAATGGCATTGTCGTTGAGGATCAAGACTTTGAGGCGAATTAGTTTGCTGAAGGCCCCCGGCTCGACCACACTGATGAAATTTGTGTCTGCCTGGAGAAATTCCAAATTTGACAGGCCATGAAAAGTGTCTTCCTTCAGCATTACCAGAAAATTACTGTTGATGTGAAGCTTTTTCAGTGAGCCCAGTGCACTGAAGACCCCAGGTTCAAGCTCTTGTATGCTATTAGCCCCAAGATGAAGCGATATGGCATTTTTTAAACCTTCCAAATCTTCTGCACGCAACTCCACCAAGTCATTTTTGTACAGATTGAGATGGAAAGGTATACCTGATGGCACTTTGATTTGGGAGATCTTGCTGATATTTCTCTGCTCACAGTTAAGATACAGTATGCCATCTTTTTCTTCACAAGCACACAAGGAGAGGCAGGATTCACTCAGAGATGCCTTGGAGGGATGGATGTCTTGAAAACTGGCAGCAGCAAAAAAGGAGAAAAGGAAAACAATGCAGAGCAGCATTTTCTTTCTGGTGTATCTGCAAAACAGAGAGGTTGGAATGGAGGTAGAGAGGGGTGAGGCAAAAATGGAGAGAAAGGGAGAAAGGAAGGAGGGTAGATGTTACAATTTAATTCACTTGGAAAAATACATGTTATTCAAACTTTAAAGCATTCTCAAGGTTGAAATTTCATATTTAAAATGTCCAAATTGATTTTCCCTTTTGAAAAATATGTAAACCTATACAGAAATGTATACTCATTCCAATTCACCTAACAATGAATGCTTCGGGATTATTTTCCTGATGTATGAAATTGGCTCAAATGCAGCTTAGGTACAGTAAGATGTTTAAGTACCATACATATTTGATTATCAACACAGACAATAAGGCAAGGTGTACTAGAATATAACACAAAATGCTTTGACTCATTCCTTTAGAAATGTGTGTTTCAAAATCCTGTCAAAGAA
Source organism: Umbra pygmaea (assembly GCA_016801145.1). Classification (NCBI taxonomy): domain Eukaryota; kingdom Metazoa; phylum Chordata; class Actinopteri; order Esociformes; family Umbridae; genus Umbra; species Umbra pygmaea. The sequence goes on along the minus strand of JACXGM010007860.1, from coordinate 8,760 downwards.
CACCTCACAATATTGACAATGAACTTGAACATTATTTACCACGCAATGAAAGGAGAAATGTTACCTTAAAAGGAGGAGGAGATGTGAGATAATCATATTCGTAAATCATGTATGACTTAGTGAACATTGAAATCTTGTAAGCATGAGCACAAAAGCTTGTATCTGCTGTGATGTAGAAAATGTATCTGTTTAAAATATACACTTGGTTATAACCTAGCATGGATGTTTTTTCTAATATAAGCAAACATTTCTCACCCACAGAATTTTATTCTAAATAATATGTGATCATGACAAACAACAGTGATATACTTGATACCAACCCACTTTCATACTGTAGGTTGACTGTAGTTTGCAATATGACAGGCCACATGCTGTTGGATGACAGTTCTGCTCTGCAATGTTAAAATAAAAATAAATGTATCAAAGACCCTGTTGGTGGGGTGTCAAATATAAAATCTTTGTAAGATTTATGATGAATGAGTGAGTGCATAATTCAATGCCAGACAACAGTTCCAAGATAGGCATATGGCAATTCCAGCATTAGGAAATACATAATGTATTGGGGAAAATGTATGTATTAGTCAAATTATCTGGGTTTGTAATATACTGTACAGATTTAAAATGTTTGCCATTTTGAAAAGGTTTGCCTGAGAACTAAAACAATCTGGAAAATATAATGTATAGACTAAATTAGATTTTTTTCCACCTTACAATTTCCCACTAACCCTGCATTGTCGGCAGCTCCGCAACTCCTTAAACAGATCTGTGGGATGGCAAGGGGCGTGCACATGGTTCATCCAACCACATGTCGCCCAGCCGCCGATTCTGTTCGCACTGCGAATCCAACAAGGAAGCCTTTAGGATGCCTTTAGTTCATGCACAGGATTATTACGTCCACCGACTATACCTCCGTGATTGAACCCACAGGCGCCGTATCTGGATACAAGGAGTCAAAATCCCGGGTAGCGCTATGCCAATTTGCGCTGCCTCATACAGGAGGCCTGAGGAAAGTCTGAGAATTCATAGTCAGGCTTGCACCTGTGACTATCATGATGTAGACAGTCGTGCAATGCAGCGTCTTAACCCGCTATGCCATGCTACCCCCTAAAATATGGATATTACATTTTCTACAACCTCAGTTCTGAATAGGTTGTGACAGTATGGAAAATGTAAAAAAACTAAAAAATCATCTGAAAATTCAATTCACCCTGTACTATATTGAAAACACATTAAATTAAATTTATTTTTGAAAATATACACTAATTTCAAATGTGATGACTGCAACATACTCCAGAAAAGTTGGGAAAGTCAACCATTCACCACTGTGTAACCTCACCTTTTCTTTTAATAGCACATATTAAGTGTTTGGGCACTGAAGAAACCAGTTGATTACAATTAGCAAGTGTAATTCTCCCCATTCATCCATATTGCTTTCAGCTGCGCAACTGTACAGGGTCTTTTTTGCATTATTTTTTGCTTCATAATGCCCCACAAATTCTCAATCGGAGATGCAGGAATACAGGCAGACCATACTAGCACCTGCATTCTGCTTATGCAAAAATGTGCTTTTACTCCAGGCAGAATGTGGTTTGCCATTGTCCTGCTGGAAAATGCAGGGATGTCCCTGGAAAAGACAACATCTGGATGGCAGCATATGTTGCTCCAAAATGTGTACATATCTATCTGCATTAATGGTGCCCTCACAGATGTGCAAGTTACCCATGCCATGGGCACAAACACTTTTACTACTGTCCATCTCAGACCAAACACCAGAGAAGATGCCAGCACTCTGCTCCTGCTTTTCTTAGTAAATCCTTCATTTGTATCAGTGGATTCAGCTGCAAAAGGTGTTGACTGACAAAGTTTTATCAAAGTATTCACAATATCAGTATAGCCATTACAGACTCATGCCAGTTTTTTAGACAGTGACGTCTTAGGGATCAGTGATCAAAAACATTCCAAAGTGGTTTTTGACCTTGCCCTTTACATACTGAGATTTGACCAGATTACTTGACTCTTTTCATTATATTGTGCAAGGTGAAAGGGCCAACATCGTACCAATTTGACTTCAAGGAATGTTGTTCTCTAAGTTCAGGATTATTCACTGACACATGATGGTAAATTGGCAAGCCTCGACATATCCCTGCTCTTGAAGTACTAGGCCATTTTCGGAGTGTCCTTATATGTTATGATTACACAATTGCCTCCTGTCTCACATCACCATCTTATTTCAACTTGTCACATCGCTATTAGTACTGAATTGCCCCGTCCCAACTTTTTTGGAACATGTTGCATGCATCAATTTTCAAATAAACTTTTACCTATCAAAAATTATGCAGTTGATTATGTAAAACATCAAATACCTTGTGTTTATACATTTTTTTGTTTAAACAGAAGTCAAAGTACAAATCGCAGTAAAAAACTAAAATTTAAATTTTTTCCATTTTGTCCCAACTATTTCAGATTTAGGGTTGTATAATGGATCTTACTCTGTCTGAAACAGACATTCTAATATTGCAGTTTGTATATAATACGTAGTGTTTTCAAAAGGTTAAGGCATGCTATCTTAAAATTGCATAATTATATGTAGCTGGAGAATGTGACTGGAAAATAAGCTCTGTGAGACCTTTTAAGTAAATAAAAATACCCAATATCCATTGTAATAATTGGCCATATACTGGTAATGTTCAAATTTCAAGCAAGACATTTCATTCTTGTAAGATAGAGTCTATACTCACAAATCTTATGGATAATTAGGAAATGTTTCATTAATGATACATTTTAATTGTGGATGCTCAGGTTGACCTCCATGTGGAATCGACCGGGAACCTCACTCTTATTTTCAGAATCAAATGTTTATACTGTAGCTCATGGCATAGCAACTACACACATCCATTAGAGGTCAGTGAAGCCTTATAATGTCTGCTCATGCATGTAAGCAGGGCAAACCCATCAGTGAGCAGTTACTGTTTTAGCCCTGTGCTTCATCTACTGCTCTCAAGTGCAAACACTGCTATGCAGAGTGCTCATATAAGACTGGGGGATCCTATTTAATGGGTCCTTCACACCCTTATCTTCAATCAACTTGTTAATAACAATTCATATCACATTCAACTAAACAACAGATAAAATAGCTATTGGGTTTCTTTCAGTTTGAGAACATTGTTTGTCCATTTAAATTAATTTGCTGTGACTGATACAGCTAATACTACCTTTCTCAGAGCCCACAACAGCTCAGATGGCACTGATATTGCTTTGTAGACTCTTCCCTGGTAAAGGGGTATGACATATATGCTAAACAGTCAATCACCATCTCATATAGCTGCTCGTTTATGCCTCTAAGCCCTGCATGTGCAGGATACTAACACTATTGCTTTCAGTGGTGGCACACTACAACTATCACTATTATTGCTATTATGGGTGGTTGTAAAAGGTTGCAGTGTTTTTTTTGTCTTCTGTCCCTATCAATGAGTCTTTGTCTTTCAGAAAAATCTTATTTTATTACAGAATATGCACTAAATACTCTAAATCTTCAAAGAATAAATAAATAATTAACATTCCAGAGGTGTCCTTCCACTGTCATGTCATTCATTATACAACCAATCACTGATGCCCCCATGTTATTGACAAGAGCCACATGGGGGCTGAGCAATAGGAGGCGTCAATGATGTTGCATCATGTCTGCTGCAAATCCAGCTCCTCTCAGACAGGCAATCTTACAACATACACACACAGCTGATCCCCTGACGAGATAGTTATAATTGGTGCCTGATAGACTAAACACCTCCATGCACAAGTCTTGCCACAATAGACACTGCAGCACACATCCTTATGATCAGCTGGTGGGCCCCTGCTCATTGATAGCAAGCATATGCGTGATAGGCTAATAATAGCAGCACGACAAGGGGAACGGTCTCCCCTGGTGAAAACGATTTAGCAGGCATGCAATTCAAATGGTGCGTTCAACTAATGGATTGCAATTATTTTTCTCAGAGATTAGCAGTCAGATGTACCAAGTGACATTAACTATTTTTAGGAGGATAGACATCTGTAGTTAGAAGATGCACATTTATGTGTGAAATATGGTTGAAAGAAAAGGCACAATCTCTTTTTTCTTTAATTTTCTACTGGGTACTTTAACACAGCAGAAATTATTTTGCCCAGTAATTAATTATTCTTCTTAGCTGTTTTAAATTATTTGAGAGAATGTCACACACTGACATAAAATGCCACTGAATAATGGACGCAACATTAGATGAGTTTGCTCCAATAATTAAGGTAAACAGAAGTTTATCTGAGCTGCATGACCAAAATCACAATATAAATAAGGTCAACTAATGTATTGTTCTGTCTGTTCTTGTTTTTTCTCCCATGTTCAAATTAATCACCTATTTTCTCTTCCTTTACTAAAATATATTTAGAAAAATGCACAACCAACTGCAATTGTCCTTTCAGCACTAAGTAGTGCAGTTTATCAGTTTTTAAGTCAGTATCATCAAAAATGACATGTGATGTTGAAATTACCTACAGTGGAATCCTTTGAATCTGTGTAGATCCCTAACACAAGCTACGATTAAAACATGTTATCCCAAAACAAAGTGCTTCCATGTTAGCCTGGAAATCCAAACCCAAATCCTACAGATTAAAGGTCTGGCACTGAGTAATGAAAATGGTCCAACTTTAGGGGCGGCACCAAGCATGCATTTAAAAAATACTACTGCACGCAATTGGATAACACTACAACCAATCACAACAACAGCGGAGCTAACTGGTGGATTCAACTCTTGCCATATCCGGTCATCAAATTCAAATTCTGCTCTCGCGACAACTCTGGATTTCCAGGGTACTTCCATGTCACCAGTATAATCATTGTAAACAATATAGACATGTATTTTTCAAGTGACATACACCATCTTGCCAGTCTCAAACACCATAATTCAACCATCCCCTCAGGATAGATAGGTGCTTCTGGTAGTGTATGATTAAGTATTTCTGCATGGTGTATAGAATACGGATTTGAGTATTGACATGAAAACTATAATGTTTTCCACTACTTTTGACGTCTAAATGCATTTAGACCCATTAGCTCCATAGTTGTGGAACGCTAAGGGCACAATGTCTCTATAAAGAATTATGTACAAGAAAATGTAAAGGCATTTATGCCAGCAAATAGAAGGTAGCCCATACTGTAGGTTGTGACTTCTGCACACCAGACGATATGTTCATGGCTGAAGGATTATGAAGAAAAGCAATGCAGAGAGCAGATTAACTTGATTACCATGATAAGAAAATAAAAGCATTTGCATTACAGCACCATGCCTCAATAAAGTGTATACCCAGTAGAGGAGTCCAACACATTGTTCCCAGGGTAATCATTAGAAGGACAGTTAAATATACCAAAATATTGGAAGTGATGTGCTTGCCCTGCATGAAAACCACAACACCCACATATAGAGATGACGCTGTGGTCCTCAATCCAAAGGTCCATAGAGGATAATTACATCTACCCACTCAAGAAAGAAAAAAGTTTACATCTGAATGTTTCTACCTTACACAAACTGTATTGTCTGTGGTACCATATTTGGAAAAACAACTACGCTCTTGGATTTGCCATGAAAACAATCTACGAATGTGCCTCTAATATTTAATTACCTCTTTCTCAAAACCAAGTTTATAAAACATTCTGCAAATGTATTATGTTCATTTTACAAAGCCATTCACATTTCCGTATTTTAACTTCAAACTTTATAGGACCCTAGATCAATCGACATGCATATTTAGACTGTCTCTGCACAACGGTAATTTAAATAAACATTCCCAAATATATTTTATGATGGCTATATGCATGTTGCAATACAAATATTTCAAAAGTCCATACAACCATCAGGATTGTGTAATGATCATGATGATATGATCTTCAGTTACTCTGCCAACTGAATTTGGATAAAACATATCTACCTCTTAATTGCCAATGTATGCACAATTGATTGAAGTCTATGACTTGCTGTTGTGGTATGTTACATACTAAGTAGCTGTTGAAAGCAAAAAAAATAATTACATGGTCGTTAAGACTGTTATATCATGTTTATGTTTGCAATAGATTAATGTTCTTAAAAACAAGAAAATAAGTTTGTACTATGGCTTCTCTGACTTTGAGCAGACCCCTAGCACAAGGTAGCACAAACTGGCATAACGCTGCCCGGGATTTGGGATAAATAAGTCAAACGATCTACCTTGCCATGTTGCTCTCCAGCAACTCCTTGTGTGTTGATTGGGTGCCTGTAAATTAAATTGTGAAGTATAGTTGGTGAGCGTAATACATGAGCTGACTAAAGGTTGGATGAACCATGTGAGCCCCCCCTCACCATCCTGCATCCGTTTAAGGAGTTGCAGAGCTGCTGACGAAACCAATTGGGAGGGGAGAAAAGTGGGAAAATATAACCAAAGACAATAAAATAGGTTTTGCTATATTTTATCAATAAGGCATGAGGGGATGTGGTACATGACGGCAATATACCAATGATGTCATAAGCATTTTATAATGTCCAATACAGTGAACACCAAAGTTCATTGGACAATGACCATTTCTTTCTTAATTTGGCCTTGTACACTAGCACTAGCACTTTCCTCTTTGCATCACTCTGGTACATTTTAATCTAGGGCTGGGCAATAATTTGAAATACAATATTATTAAGATAAAAAAATAAGCTTTTAAGAGATATTTGCAATAAGGTTAATGCAGCCCTGTCCATTTTCCAAAACATACAACTTAACATAGCTTGCTTGAAATGCCAACTAGGAGGCACAACACAAACAGCTGATCATGTGAAAAGCCATGCCCTGCACCGAAGCAAATCACTAATTGCGTGTGTTGAATGGATAAGACATTTTTTTGATGTATGTTATGGGACATTGTCTTGTTGGAAAGTCCACCTATGGCCCAGTCCCAGTCTTTTGGCAGAGGCAACCAGATTGTCTGCCAAAATTGCCTGATACTTGGTGGAATTCATTATGACATCAATCTTGACCAGTGCCCCTGGACTTCTGGGATTAAAACAGCCCCAAAACATCACTGACCCACCACCATATTTCACTGTGGGTACGTGGTACCTCATCTTGTATGCTGTTTTGACGCCAAATATGCTGAATCTGACCAAAACATTAAATATTGGTCTCATCTGACCAGAGCACCTTCTTCCAGCCATAATTTAAATTACATTTGGCAAACTCCAAGCATCATCTGTGTCTTGGGGTCAGAAAGGAGGTGGCATCTGATTGTGCTTTCTGAAACCTGGGGACCCCAAGACACCACTTAGGCCTGCACTTATTTCACAGTGAGTCTTGGGGATTTTGTTGCTTCTATTACCATTCTCCTCCATATCCTGGTGGGCAAAATGTATTTGCGTCCTCTACCTGTGGGGTTTTCAACTGTTCCTTATCTTTAGAATTTTTTATAATTGCCCTGACAGTGCTCAGTGGTATATTCAAGCATTTTCTAGATTTATGAAGGTCTACAATCATCTGTGTCTTTTGCACTGCCAGTTCTTTTGTGTTTTTTATGGTATTGGATGACAAAGGGATATTGCATGTGGCTTACCAAATCTTTAGACTAGTGGGACAGGAAGTAATGCTCAATATATTTCCTTAAGACTTACAGTATATTACCTAAAATAAGTGGAATTTAATTCCTGGTTTAATGTTGGTAGATTTTATATATAATAGTCTTTAAGGGTGCCAATGACTGTGAAACCTTGATTTGGAGGACATTCATTTTTTATTTAATCAATTAATCATTTTAGTTTGTTTCATTGACACATTAATAAAGTACAGTATTTCTCACATGTTGGTATTTAGAATTTCTCTATAATTGTATTATTTATATTTTTTACAGTGCCAGTGAGTACACCCCTCACATTTTTGTAAATATTTGATTATAACTTTTCATATGACGACACTGAAGAAATTACATGTTGCTACAATGTAAACTAGTGAGTGTACAGCTTGTATAACAGTGCAAATTTGCTGTCCCCTCAACATAAAACACAGCCAGTAAGGTCTAAACCGCTGGCAACAAAACTGAGTACACCCCTTAGTGAAAATGTCCAAATTGGGCCCAAAGTGCCAATATTTTGTGTGGCCACCATTATTTTCCAGCACTGCCTTAACCCTCTTGGGCATGGAGTTCACCAGCGCTTCACAGCTTGCCACTGGAGTCCTCTTCCACTCATCACGGAGCTGGTGGGTGTTAGAGACCTTGCACTCCTCCACCTTCCATTTGAGGATGCCCAACAAATGCTCAATAGGGACATGCTTGGCCAGTCTATCACTTTTACCCTCAGCTTCTTTAGCAATGCACTGGTCGTCTTGGAGGTGTGTTTGGGGTTGTTATCATGTTGTTATAATGCCCTGGGGCCCAGTATCTGAAGGGAGGGGATCATGCTCTGCTTCAGTATGTCACAGTACATGTTGGCATTCAAGGTTCCCTCAATGAACTTGCAGGCCCAGACAATGACACTCCCACCACCATGCTTGACTGTAGGCATGAAAAACTTGTCCTTGTACTCCTCACCTGGTTGCTGCCACACCCACTTGACAACATCTGAATCCATGTCCTTAGTCAGCTTGTCTTCAACAAACTGTTTGTGGGCTTTCTTGTGCATCATCTTTAGAAGAGGCTTCCTTCTGGGACAACAGCCATGCAGAACAATTTGATGCAGTGTGCGGCGTATGGTCTGTGCACTGAAAGGCTGACCCCCCCCC
>JACXGM010007859.1:14710-30173 GCA_016801145.1 Umbra pygmaea | reverse complement strand
ACAGTTCAAATGGCGAAATCCGAAATCACTTTTTTCATTGTTATTTTCATGTAGCCTAATATTTGCAAAATTATAGGTGCATATATTAGAATCCTCAAGAAAAACGCACACATTTAAGTACAGGACCGAACGAAGGCTGTAATTTATTAGGCTAGTCTGCATACTGTAGCGTCGCACAAATTAATAAACCTTCCGGAATGAAATACATGTCGGTTTGCAACACTTCTGGATTAACAAAATAGCTCCATACTCCAAAATAGTGGAAGTTCTGACATACTATCGTTAAATAATATAACTTAAAGGAAATACGATGTAGGCTGTAGCCTGTTTATATTTCGTTCAATAGATTGATAGTACAGATATAATTGTGTACCGATTATAATAAAACAAAATACCTAAACATAATATTATATGATTAGGTTATTATCCCTGTTTGGAAAAAGTCACATCACACAAACATAACACAAAACAGGCAACCAAAAATAGTGACATAACACATTGAACAAAATTTGTCACTGATACAAGCTATACCTGAACTCCTTGAACATTTCTGTGCGATCTTGATTTTTAAAAATTAAAATCGAAGTCATTCAAAATTCAAATCGGGAACAGGGGTGAATCGAGTTCGCGATTTTATAACGATTAATCATGCAGGCCTACTGTGGGGGCCATGTTAGTACAGTGAACTCATTGTCATTTTTAAGAAACCAATTTAAAATGATTCAAGCTTTTTTTGTGACATGGTGCATTATCCTGCTGGAAGTAGCCGTCAGAGGATGGGTACATGGTGGCCATAAAGGGATGGACATGATGGACTAGTGCCAAGAAAACATCCCCAAAACCATTACACCACCACCACCAGCCTGCACAGTGGTAACAAGGCATGATGGATCCATGTTCTCATTCTGTTTAAGCCAAATTCTGACTCTACCATCTGAATGTCTCAACAGAAATCGAGACTCATCAGACCAGGCATCAATTTTCCAGTCTACAACTGTCTAATTTTGGTGTGCTCTTGCAAATTGTAGCGTCTTTTTCCTATTTGTAGTGGAGATGAGTGGTACCCGGTGGGGTCTTCTGCTGTTGTAGCCCATCTGCCTCAAGGTTGTGTGTGTTGTGGCTTCACAAATGCTTTGCTGCATACCTCGGTTGTAACGAGTGGTTATTTCAGTCAAAGTTGCCCTTCTATCGGCTTGAAGCAGTCGGCCCATTCTCCTCTGAACTCTAGCATCAACAAGGCATTTTCGCCCACAGGACTGCCGCATACTGGATGTTTTTCCCTTTTCACACCATTCTTTGTAGACCCTAGAAATGGTTGTGTGAGAAAATCCCAGTAACTGAGCAGATTGTGAAATAATCAGACCAGCCCGTCTGGAACCAACAACCATGCCACGCTCAAAATTGCTTAAATCACCTTTTTTTCCCCATTCTGACATTCAGTTTGGAGATCAGGAGATCGTCTTGACCAGGACACTGTAGAAATCTCAAATGTCATAACCATTTGCCAATGCAAGAGAGTACCGGCACCTATTTTCCCCCACTTCAAGCACTGATTAAAACATAATGTAAAACAAAATGTAACGTTACTTACTGGAAAAAAGTGAAATGCCAACTGCTTTGAGTGTCTTGTTGTACAACCGAACGCGATAACCACGCCCTAAATGCCCCTTTGCTTTAACGCAGATTTTAAAATCAACGAGACCATAGTTCAAAAAATGCACATCATGATAAACTGCAGAAGGCTTAAATCTATCGATTGAGACCATATACTCATTATGAAAATGTTTACTGAGGTAATAAATCAAGGATATTATGTCTTTCATTCTCATAGACTATTACAGAAACCAAGCTCTTTTGCAACCAGACATATCACCCCCAGCTGGAATTCAGATAGAATGCAGGTTTAAGGCACTTCCTCATTTGCGTCAATTTGCCAAACCAGATGCTCACCATTTGGTAACACCTCTAGTGAGCGACTAGCTGGCATATGCAAGCACATAGTGCCTCCCCTTTACCAATCAAGTGCTATGAATCAAATTCTTCCATAATTCACACACAAACACATACACACACAAACACATACACACACCCATTAATGTTTCCTTCCTGTCTCTCTCTCCTGTCCTGTCCTGTCCTCCTCGGGTCTCCAGGGGTTGCCGCTCTCTCTCTCTCCCCTCTTTCTGTGAGCAAAAGGATGCAAACAGTGTAGGTCAACTTGTCAAAAACCTGGAAAAATCTTAACTCAAGTTTCTTCCCCAAATGTTTTTTTTACTCTTCTTCCTAATCTTTCTACTTTCTACTAAAAGATTCTGCACTTTGTTTGATGATTGAATGGTAGTAGACACATTACAAGATGCTGTAAGTATTCTGGTATAATATTGGTTTCTTACAAATTACAATTGCTGGTGTATGACCTGTTCAAATATTGACAAATGTACTACATGTAAGTCGCTTTGGATAAATGCCCTAAATGTAAATATCAAATGTAAAAGAAAAGCAGTTTTTTTTATAATAGCCTACATTTTTTTATAATAGCCTATATTTCATTTAACCTAAAAACGTTATGACAGCCACATCCCGCTTGAGCACCTCCCGCCAATACTGTTTCTCTCCATCTATCTGTTGCACTAGTTTAGGGTTCACAGACCAGCTCCCAGTGACAGATGAGCACCGAAGCAATGCTAACATACAATTACAATGCTCTGTTCTTTTCTTATGCTCACGCACACCTTCGGGGTGTTTCCAGTCAGAAAAAACACTAACAAATGTAGCTATTTTTCTTGGTAGAAAAAAGCATACAGGCAAACAAAAAATATTACCTGTAGATGGTGAGTAGGCGATCCAGTTTCTGGAAACGTTTTCCCTATTTGGCAGTTGACAGCACAGCTGTTCATTAGTAAGGGAGCGCACCTTACCACCCAAACCCCCATCAAGAGTTGAGTCTAGATATTTGCTATTTCTATTATGAAAGGCAGCAGGTCCACGACCGATAAGAACAACACGAGTATCCTCGTCGATTGCTCCCCACAATGTCGGGTCAGACACCTGATTAAACCACTGCTCGCTGCTGCTGCTACCAATACAACTAGCAGGTTGTGCTGCACGGCTAACACTAGCCTCCTCGGGTCGCTTGTTAGCTTATGGGCCTGGCTACTTTTAAATAATGTTTTGATAGATGGAACCTGTCTTAATAAAGACACCTCCCTCTCCTTTTATCTTTTTCGTTTGCGTTTAGTACAACCGCTTCTCTCACAAATTTTCTTGACTTACAACGACAGATCCCACAGTCCGATTCAGCGCGGCGTTATGTGAAGGCTGGGCAGGGGCGGGTTGTTACGTCAGTGTTTTCCACACCTTCGCTTGACCAATTATATAATTCTATTTAAATGTATACAAATATCAGAATGTATTTTCTCAGGTTATACATGGTGTCATTATCTGAAATGTAAATATATTTTTTCCTTTGCTTGGGCCCGAAGTGCGCATGGGCCCCTGGGCCCGTGCCCATAATGTCCATTGGGTAATCCGGGCATGCTGGTTGGCTATAATTTGTCCTGCTTAAGTTACAGTAGAGGCCGATGTTTTACTGTTTACATCTAGACGTCGTAAATCAAAAATGTTCTGTAGCTATACTATTTTAACAACCAAACTGATTGTCCCTTTTTTGTATTCCAGACAATATTGAGTGGCAGCCTACTGTTTTTTCTTGAGGGGAACACTCCGCCTGTTAGAGACAAATACACTTTTACTGATGGACAATACAAATAATAAATACTTTAACCATGTAAAGATGTTTAAGTACAATTACCACTTTTTAAATAACTTCTAGTTTGATAACGAAATAAACATTTGACCTCAGAACTTAAAAAAAAAACTTTTTAACAAGATATAAAACTTGTAAGACATTGTTCAAGGTGGATAAGAATTTTCCGTATCTATGTACAATACCCAATATTGGGCTGTGGATTTATTGAAGTCTCTTGAACAAAAAAATGATAACTGACAGTTCATCTACAAAAATCTAAGAAACCAAGCACACTTTACCTTGTGTATAAACATAACTAAAACAGTTAAAGTCAGTTTATAAAAAACAGGCGACGAAAGCAGTGTATGTTTCAATGAACAGAATGTATATTGTAAAGGCCTCGCAAAATGATTTGACAGATACCAAGCCTGACACCTAGCATAGGTACATGGCCTATTGCAAGAATTACTTTTTATCATTACTGAGATCAGTGTAGATAGGAATGGGTGCACTTTGAGCACAGATTATGTGTAGCATCAACACAGTTTGGCGGTCTGGGGCAGAGACAACGAGAGTTCTAGAGAGTTACAGCATGGGTTGACAGGACAGAGACAGGGAGCAGTCATCAGGCCAAGCAGTGGTCCTTACCCACTTAGGATCTACCACTGAAACATAAGAAGGGACATGCCTTACGGTTAAGTATCTGGATGTCCAACTCTGATATTCAAAATAATAATATCTGTTTTAAGTGTGGAGGAGAACATCAAGATGTGGTGCATGTTGGCAACGCACTTCCTTACCCTCCTCTGTCCAGGTGTGGTTATCAGAAATGTGATGTAGAAGGGATTACCATATTCTTTTGGAGTACCTTCATAAAATAGTATTATAAATAGTATTATGATCATATCTCAAACAGAATACAAAAGAAAAAATTCAACATTACATGAGGTGGTGGGTATGTCAATGCTGCAGCCCATTGCAATAGATACCAGGTTATCACCACCACAGGATCAGACTGTTTAATGTTGACAAAACGTGAGTCAAGGTCATCAGGTTCAACCTGTAATAAAAAATAGCATAAAAATGCATTTAGGGCAGGGGTACTGATATCTTACCCTATGAGACTCAGAGCCTGCTTGTGTTGTACCTTATCAATAAGTGTACCCACCTGGTGTACAGTACCATGTGTAAATAAGTCAGAGAATAGAGATTATTGTTTGACTTTGGATATTAGAAATGCAACATCTGACCACTAACATCACAGATAATGGCACATACGATAAAGTACACAGTTGGTTTGAGAAAGCACTAACCAGACCTAATGAATAATAAATCCATTCAATTATTAGGACCTATCCAAACGGTGATTGATAAAAAAAGAACACATTAGAATCCACTTACCCAGCCATTACATGTCTTGTAATTAAAACACAAGTTGTCTTATTATCCTACTGGAAAACGACATGGCACAAAACGATTCGCAGACCCATCAATGAACAAATGATGCGTATCGTTAATTTACTAGTTGATATGAAATGTTCAGTGAATAGTAATACAAATATTGGTGATACAAACTCGTTAATTGTTGGATTATGTTAATATAGTTTGTTGATAATATAACTTTTGATTACTTGGTGGTGTATTCATGTCATAATTTGGGTTTCGAATAGCAGATATTGGTCAATATCAAGCTTCAGGAAAAGATTATATGAAAAGCCTTTCCCTTTTGCATCTTTGTCAAAACCACAACCGAACACACAACAGGCATTTAGACATCGTACTTTTTCAGAAATGTATCTCGCATAGACAAGTTCCTGAGACACTGAAAAAAATGGCGTAATTATTTTTTTTGACCGGAGAAATAAACCGCAAAGCACTATGGACCTTGTAGGACCTTAACAATTAAATGGATCAATTTCCTGGTTTGGCTACAGTCACTTTACTCTGTGATTTGGCGGTCAATTTGTCAGAAGAGTAGTTGAGAGCACCTGTGGAATTGTCCTTTAAGGACTGAAAGCACCAAGCCCAAAATCTTTTTATGTGACAGTGGAAAGCTCCCAGGAGAAATATTAGTATTTGTAACCAGGGTTCAAAATTAAAATTTTCATCCACCAGCCAAACGGCTAGTAAATGTATAAATTTTACCAGCCACTCAATAGATTACTTTAGTTTTCTAGGCTGGTGAGGGAAGCAAATCTACCAGCCACCTGCATATTTTACCAGCATTTGGCTGGTGAATGGTGCTAATTTTGAACCCTGTATGTAACAACTGGTAAGTACTTAACAGAAATATATATATATATATATATATCAGCTGCGGTCGGTGGATCTTAATTGGGGAGGACAGGCTCATATTACGCTCGGGACCGAAGTGAATGGAATGGTGCGCAACGCACAAAACCCAGTGTTTTTTGTTTTGCACACTGGGTTTTGTGCGTTGCGCACCATTCCATTCACTCCGGTCCCGAGCGTAATATATATCCCGAGCGTAAATATATATATAGCAGCTGTCAGCAAATAATAAACTATTGCTAAAGTTCCCTGAAAATTCCCATCTCAGGTCAAGAAGATCATACCACCATTTTCTCTAGAGCTACTGTAGTAGCCAGCCTACACATATAATTGAAATGCGACAGCAACTCAGCTGCGGCCCCGCCCGGTATAATTTGCTCTATAATATTAATATGCCTATTTGACCAACATTGGAATGGTTTTCTAAGATTTTATATTTACAAAACCTGAATAATTACATCCCCTATATCACCTTGCATTTACCCTATAGTCAATATCGGATCATAACAAATTATTCTTAAAACGTCCTGACATGCCATTCAAACCTGCATTAAACCTGCATTTCTTTTGTGTTCGATTTAAAAAAAAGCTTAAGTCACAATCATATTTTTGCAACTTCAGATCTTCCCTATTCCATCTTTATATGTTTGACCATTATGCTAAATATTATTCTGTTACATTACAGTTTGCGTCAGGTGCGCATTTGAGAATGCGGATCGTCAGCAGGATTACAATATCTTTGGTGTTCTCCCAATGCGCAGAAGTGAAAATAATGCTGCGCTTGTCATGTTAATCATTAATAGTTTATTAACTTTTACGCTTAAATACGATCTGCTTCATCAGCCTTTTGTTTAAAAATGTATGTTAGTAACCAGTGTTGTATGCAAGTTATGTTTTACAGGCCATCGTCCCGTAAACGTCCAAAAGTCGGTTTTGAACCGTCCCGGACATATTTTTTATCAACCCCGGGACGACGGGACGCTGTGTATTTTTTAGCCCTGGTTACACTCCCTGGACAGGGTAAAAAAGATGACCTATCAACAACTGCAACCAGATTTATGAGAGGGCAAGTTGTGAAAAACCATTGAGTGACTGCAAAATACTTGCAGCAACACTTGGTGGCAACAAGCACTGAGGTTTCAGTGAGCACAGTAGGGTGCACACTTCATGCAGAAGGCTTCATGCCAGAACTCCAAGACATACATAAAAGCAAAAGAAAATGTATCTCCAATATGCTCAAAATCACATAAAGAAGCCACAGAGGTTTTGGGATTCTGTTCTATGCAGCGTTCATTCTACCAAGGCTTGGTTGCGGAAGAAGTCCTGGAGGCTTCGACAGTGGCCATCACATTCACCTGACTTGAACCCCATAGAAAATCTCTGATGAGATTGGATGTGGTTGCAGCACACAAACCCTAGAATATTAATGAACTGGAGGCCATTGCTGATGAGGAATAGGCTAGATACCTCAGAAATGCTGCCAGAGGCTGGTGTCTGGCTATGCATCTTGTTTGCAGCAGGTCATAACAGCAAAATGGTGCTCTACTAAGTACTTCGATCCCCGGGTCCTCTAGACCAAATGTCGAGGTGTCCATGAGCAAGACCCCTAACCCCAGTTGCTCCTGACGTGCTGGCTGGTGCCTTGCATGGCTGACACCGTCGTCGGTGTATGAATGTGTGAATGAATGGGTGAGTGTGAGGCAATGTAAAGCTCTTAGCTGGCCATTGTTGGTCAGAAAAATGCACTATATAAAGTCCAGTCCATGTCTTCAGTAAGGTATGATTTAGTGTAGTCTGGCCCAGGGGGCTAAAAGTGAACGGCGGCACTTTTTGATGAACCACCCATGCTGGCTTTGCCTGGTAGGATATCCTCGGGCCGAGTCACTGGCTGGCTCCTGTTGGCCCCATGATACCCTATGCTTGTGGGATGGGAATACACTGTATGGACTATACTCAACCCTCTTTCAGAGTGGTTAGTTAGATGGTAATACACTGTGTGGAAAATACTGGACCATCTGTTAGGGTGTTAGGGTCTATTGGTGTCCCTTTGGTTATCTGGACTTGGCAATGTGGGTGGGTCAATTCATGCCTGTTTGGTCCTGCCTGATATTTTCTTTGTGAAGGGCCTCGTCGCCAGACTCACCATCTCAGATGTTATGCTGCAATAGTTTATGTGGACTAGGGTCATTCTGTAATTTCTCAGTCCACACTTACATTTTTTTGGTTTATTGTGACGGGATGAGAGACAGTTACTGTATATATATTTATTTTGGGATCACAGATATATATTGAGGTATTAGACCTAAGGCATACCCATTCTAATGATTCTGATGAAATGTTGATCCTAGGAGAACCCAAAACCTTGGAACATGCCTCAGGATGTCCTGATGACTGCCTCGTGTCTGTGACCAGTGCCCACCTCGCTGTGCTGGTGCTCACATTACTGCTGTTGGTGATCATGTTTCTGCCTAGCGACTCCAGCTGCACCTCTCCAGAGCGCGTCCCGTTGTCCTTGCCCAAAACCCTTAAACTGTGTTGATGATACACAAAGGTGTGGTCATAGCCCGCCCATTCCCATCTCCATTTATGGACACTAATAGAACACTGGTAAATTATGTGGCCTTAATACAATAGGTCGTGTAACTTTCAGATTACACACCCGGTACATCAAAAGTTGAGTCCGGCCCCTCTCTAGGTCTCTTCCTAGGTTCCACCTACTAGGGATTTGTTCCTAGCCACTGTGCATAAACTTGTTGTTGTTATATTTTTGGGGATATAGATCAGGTATCTGTCAAAGCACGTTGTGACAACTACTGTTGTAAAACTGGCTTAATAAAATACATTTGATTGATTAATAGATTGATTGATTCAAGGACGCTTAAACTGGGCCGTGGTTTGATCTTCCATCAGGACAATGACCCAAAGCACAACACAAAATCAACACAAAAATTGTTATTCACCCTTCAGAATCAAGGTTTTACCATGGTCATCCTAGTCCCCTGAACTATGCCTCATAGAAACCTGTGGGATGAACTGAAGAAGAGAGTCCACAAGTGTGAAATTTTAAATCTAATGGATCTTAAGAGATTCTGTAAGGATGATTGATCTTAGATCTGCCATTTGATCTAAAACCTCATTACACATTATAAGAGAAGACCCATCTTGGGAAAGGGAGGTTGCTGAAAGAATTAAATTAACAGATGCAAATATTGTTCAGAAATATATATTTTTATGCTTAGACTTTTCCTTTCAATAGTTTAATGTTAGATTTTTGTGCATATTTTAAAAGAGGATAACTAATAAATACATTTTTTTCATAGCCCGTTCTGCTCACATTTAACAAGTGTGCCATTATTACATAGAGGACACTAAGTCTGTACACATATTCATCATATTCAGCTTAGAATAGTATTTTGATATGCATTGAGCAACAATTTTGACTTTACTGTCCCATTACTTATGGAGGGTATTGTATGTTCTCTTCTCTCCAGTCCACCAGACCAGATCGACATCAATAACACATTTTCTTCAGTGCTTTAATTGGAAGTAAATACTTTTCTAAATGAAATGTGATATTCTCATTAGAATGCATAATTGCATAGCATGTGACCATTAGTTGTTGCCTGTAAGTCTGAGCAAGGGTAGACAACTTTATAAATCATTTATTAATGTTCTATAAGGACTTAAACAGGTATTATTTGTACAAACGCTATTAGCCTTACTCTTCAAGTCTAGATATTAACTTAATTTTATAGAAATAACATTTCAGCAATCAACTGTAAAAAATGTACTAGTCAGAATTCTTTATAATGTATCTACAAATTCATTACTATCTTTAGTCATTTCTCAGAAGGTTTTTAGTTTGTAAATTGGCTATAGCTGTAAAATATTACAGGGGATGCTAAGACCAACAATTTTCCATAGAGATAAAAGGCCCATTTATGTGCAAACATTTCATTCATGTTTTCATTTCCCCCCACAAAAAATGATGTCCAAATGCCTTTCTGCATAGATCACAGATTTAAGGACTGTTCAAATTCCCTGTAACAACATGGATGAAAGAAAGTTAGTGTTGATTATTTTAGTAAACAATTGACAAAGAAAAAATAAGCAAGGTGCAAAAGTGCTATAGACAAAAGTGTTTCTCACCTGATAATGTCTGGCAGGTGATGGTCTTTGTACAATCCATTATGACGGTAGCCATGGGATCCATCAAACCGTGACATCTTTACTCGACTCTCAGAGTTTTGTGCTATTTCATACAGCTTGATACAAACATAAAAGTATTGAGCATGGAAACATAGTTAACTTTCAAGTAAAAAATAATCCTACATTCAGTTTAAATATCAGAAAGATTGTTTGATGCAATGGAAAGATAACAAATGATAAACTAGAAGGCTTGCATTTTCAAGAAACTACAGCGGTGTATGATGCAAAGCATCTCAAAAATAAGCTATGTCCATATTTCTAGTGGTTCACAAATATTTGGGGTTACTGTACCACCAGGGGTCCTAGTACCCATGTTTGAGAATGACTACCCAGGCAGAAGTGGTTTGCTCAACAATTCTCTTCACCCATCTGCAACTAAAAAACTCTTTAGACAAATATCCACATGTTATAACCAAGATTTGCAGAAGACCATCTCTGAAGGCATAACACGTTGAATCTTGAAGCAGATGGGCTACAGCAGCACAAGACGTTCAAAGTCACGTTCTAAGTCACCTAAATCACCTTTCTTCCACGTTCTGATGCTTGGTTTGAACTTCATCAGATCGTCTTGACCATTGATTGAATGTGATCAAGCGGAAGATGGATCATCATAAGCCATTTATGAAAGCCAAGCTGCTGGAATTTCTTCCCCAGCACTGGTATAAATCCTTCCTTAACTTTTGGATCAACCGGGAATTGATAAAAGAGAGGCCCCAGTATTGTTTTTTTTGTTGGTAAGATGTACAACACAGTAAACAATAGAAGAACATATTCATATTGTGTAGCTAATTTTTTATTGTGTGCGATTAAGTAGTCTGCTGTGCTGCACATTCTGACATTGTTGTTTTGCATTTTTAATCAAGCTACACATCAATTTTTTTAAGTAGTAGTAGTTGTAGTAGAGTTAAAGGAGAATTCTGGGCGATTTGAAAATGTAGCTCTGTTGTTTGAATATCTGGAGTGCTGTCAGTAGCGAGAATAACTCAAACAATCTGTATTGCCAAAACCGTGTTATCCCCCTGCTCCAGTTTACAACCATTACACATTCACAGGGCAAGTTTTAAAACGTGCTTTGAGCCTCTTAACATGTTTGAAATGTCATTACTAGTGCATAGCCATTTGCAGTGATTCCTTAAAGTGAATCTGAAAAAATCTGCCAGTGTACATACCTCTGTTTATTTCCCATTTCCCAGTGAAGTCCACACTCGTCGATTGTCAAAGTCATACAATCCAATATTCCAAAACATATTTCCACAAAAATATGGTTATGTCCATATAATGTAGCAAGTCGGCCAGGTAACCTGACACCCCTACTTTGGCAGCTCACGGACTGAATCTACACTGTTGCTTAGTTACCTATGCTCATGCATGCAATAACTGTTGAACTTTTGGGAGCTGTGAAGGCAAGTGTCAGGTTACAGCTGATCAATGTTGCTAAAGTAGTTTATGGACATAACCACGGCAAATCATTTTTTCTAGTGGAAAAAATATGTTTTGGAATATTGCATTGTATGACTTCGACAAACAACTAGTATGTACACTGGCTGATTTGTTCAAATTCGCTGTGTTCACTATAAGGAATCAATACACATGGCTATGCACTAGTAATGACATTTTGAACATGTTAAGAGGCTCAAAGCATGTTTTAAAACTTTCCCTGTAAATGCGTAATGGTTGTAAACTGGAGCAGGGGGATAACATGGTTTTGGCAATACAGATTGTTTGATTCGCTACTGATAGCACTTCAGATATTCAAACAACAGAGCTACATTTTGAAATCGCCCAGAATTCTCCTTTAAGGTAGTAGAAATAGTTGTAGTAGGTGAATTGGATGTTTGGAGTGGGTGGAGTTACTGGGTGGAGTGGGTGGAGTATCTGGGTGGAGTAACTAGGTGTAGTAGCTGGAGTAACCAGATGGAGTGGGTGAAGAGACAAGTTGGAGTGAGTGAAGTAACTGCTTGAAGTAACTGGATGGAGTGTGTGGAGTGGCTGAAGTAACTGGGTGGAGTGGGCGGAGTAACTAGTTGGAGTGGGTGGAGTAACTGAGCAGAGTGGGTGGAGTAACTAGTTGGATTGGGTGGAGTAACTGAGTAGAGTGGGTGGAGTGTGTGGTGTGTGATTGGAGTGGCTGGGGTGGGTGTGGAGTGGGTGGGTGGAGTGAGTTGGAGTGAATCTGTGAAATGGGTGAATTTGGGTGGGTTATAGTGTGTGAGTGGAGCTGGTGTAGTAGGTGGAGTGGGAGAAGTCGTGGAGTGAGTGGGTGGAGTGTGTAAGTGGAATGGCTGGGTTAAGTGGCTTTGTGGAATGGGTGGAGTGAGTGTGTGTAGTGGGTGGGTGGAGTGATTGGGGAGTAGCTGGTTAGAGTGTTTGAGTTTAGTGTGTGAGTGGAGTGGATGAAGTGTGTGGGTGGATTGAGGGTAGTAGGTGGAAGGAGTGTGAGTGCAGTAAGTATTAGTAGTATTAGCGGTATTAGCAGTAGTATTAGCGGTATTAGCAGTAGTATTAGTAGTAAAGTAGTAGTATTCGTGGTGGTGGTGGTAGGGTTATTAGTAATATGGTTAGTAGTAGTAGGGGTAGTAGTAGTAGTAGTGGTAGTAGTAGTAGGGGTAGTATTAGTAGTAGTAGGGTTATTAGTAGTAATAGTAGTAGTAGTAGTAGGGTTATTAGCAGGGGCGGACTGGCCATTGGGAGGATCGGGAGTTTTCCCGACCGGCCGGTCCATTCCGGGCCGAACGGGCCGTCACATTTTACTTTGACGGCCGGTCGGACGTACCAAAACAAGTGACAGTAGGCTGAAATGTACTGGCTCTTGCATTCGCAAAACTGCGCTCTGGCCCGGCCGTCAAATCGAGAGAGAGTTCCTCTATATTCAAATGAGGAGAAACCCAGACTGAATGATTGACGAACGCGGGGAGGGACAGATACAGTGCACGCGCACACGCGCGCGCCACCCCCCCACCTCCGGCCGCTCCATCCAAAGTCCCGGGCCGAATTTCTGTCCTAGTCCATCCCTGGTTATTAGTAGTAGTACTAGTAGTAGTAGGGTTATTAGTAGTAGTACTAGTAGCAGTAGGGTTATTAGTAGTAGTACTAGTAGTATTAGGGTTATTAGTAGTAGTACTAGTAGTATTAGGGTTATTAGTAGTAGTACTAGTAGTATTAGGGTTATTAGTAGTAGTACTAGTAGTATTAGGGTTATTAGTAGTAGTACTAGTAGTAGCAGTACTAGTAGGGTTATTAGTAGTTGTACTAGTAGTAGTAGGCTTATTAGTAGTAGTACTAGTAGTATTAGTGGTATTAGTGGTAGTAGTAATATAATTACTAGTAGTAGTAATAGTATTAGCATTATTACTAGTAGAATTACTAGTAGAAGTAGCAGTATAAGCATAAGTAGTAGTAGAATTACTAGTAGTAGTAGCAGTATTAGCATTAGCAGTAGTATAATTACTAGTAGTAGTAGCAGTATTACCATTAGTAGTAGTAGACTTACTAGTAGTAGTAGCAGAATTAGCATTAGTAGTAGTAGAATTACTATTAGTAGCACCATTAGCATTAGTAGTAGTATTAGTAGAAGAAGGGGTATTAGCGGTAGTAGTATTAGTATTAGTAGAAGGGGTATTAGCGGTAGTAGTATTAGTAATAGAATTACTAGTAGTAGTATTAGTAGAAGAAGGGATATTAGCGGTAGTCGTATTAGTAGTAGTAGCGGTCTTAGCAGTTGTAGTAGTAGCGGTATTAGTATTGGGAAAGTTCAATTTCTACATGAACTAGTTCAAAGTTCAATTCACAAATCTTAAAATGAACTAGTTCCATTCATAGTTCACACTCCAACATTTTGAACTAAGTTCACAGTTCCAAAAATGAACTGGTTCATAGTTCATTGTTAGTGTACACAGAATTTACTAAAAAGAAAGGTTTTGTACAACTCACCATAGCAGTTTGTGTTTCTAGGGGCTACCATTTTGCCAGTCAAATAGTGTTGATTTACGAATGAAAATCTGTGCATTTATATATTTCTATATAAATGCACAGATAATTATTAGTTTTATTGTTAGTGGAAAAATAATATTAACCTTGTAGTTGAAAAAGGAGCCTCATATGAAATAATAATAAAATCAAAAAGCAGAAAAGTTACGTGAGGTGCAATGTTAAGTTGCATTTTGGCAAGAGTTACGCTTTAAATGATCATACGTCGTCTAAGTGCTACTGTCGCCTCCATTCTGCTTTTTGTTTTGATGACGCATGCGGCGGTGCAACACTGGTGGCTGATGTTGTCAGATTGGAAAATACATAGCGGAAAAAACACCCAGTGTGTTTTAGCCAGGTTTTCATTGAATTAAGTTTAACTGAGAGAGCGTGCCATTCACAGAGACCAGAATGAACGAGTTCACAGTAACGTTCATCAGGCAGTAATACAGTACGTTCAGTTCACATTCGCCCAAAATATGAACAAGTTCATGAACTATTGTTCAATGAACGCGTTCAGGCATAACACTGCTAGTAGTGTTATTTTTGATAGTAGTAGTAGTAGTAGTAGTAGTAGTAGTAGTAGTAGTAGCAGCAGCAGCAGAAGCAGTAGTAGTTGCGATATTAGTAGTAGTAGATGCAATAGTAGTAGTAGTAGTTGCAGTAGTAGTAGTAGTAGTAGTAGTAGTAGCAGTAGTAGTAGTTGCAGTAGTAGTTGCAGTAGTAGTAGTTGCAGCAGAAGTAGTAGTAGTTGCAGCAGAAGTAGTAGTAGTTGCAGTAGTAGTAGTTGCAGTAGTAGTAGTAGTAGTAGTAGTAGTAGTAGTAGTAGTAGTAGTAGTAGTAGTAGTAGTAGTAGTAGTAGTAGTAGTAGTAGTAGTAGTAGTAGTAGTAGTAGTAGTAGTAGTAGTAGTAGTAGTAGTAGTAGTAGTAGTAGTAGTAGTAGTAGTAGTAGTAGTTGCAGTAGTAGTAGTTGCAGCAGAAGTAGTAGTAGTTGCAGCAGAAGTAGTAGTAGTTGCAGCAGAAGTAGTAGTAGTTGCAGTAGTAGTAGTTGCAGTAGTAGTAGTTGCAGTAGTAGTAGTTGCAGTAGTAGTAGTTGCAGTAGTAGTAGTTGCAGCAGCAGGAGAAGTAGTAGTAGTTGCAGTTGTAGTTGCGATATTAGTAGGAGTAGTAGTAGTAGTAGCGATATTAGTAGTAGTAGTAGCGATATTAGTAGTAGTAGTAGGGTTATTAGCAGTAGTAGTAGTTGTAGGG
>JACXGM010007859.1:0-14610 GCA_016801145.1 Umbra pygmaea | reverse complement strand
AAGTGGCAGTGGTAGTGGCGGTCGTGGCACCGGTTGTGGCAGGAGTGCATTACGCAATAGAAGAAGGGAATTCTGCAAGTGTTCAAATTGCACTAACATTTTAATAATTTTGAAAAGTTGGAATAGGCTATATGCACAGCTCCACTACTTCCTGAACTTAAGGCAGCTCATTTGTTTCCTGTTTTACATTATTGGACAAACTGATTAATCCACCTGTGTTTGACCATTGTGACAAACGTGGATTAATCAGTTTCTCCAATAATGTAAGACAGGAAACAAAGGAGCTGCCTTAAGTTCAGGAAATAGTGGAGCTGTGCATATAGCCTATTATATCAAAAAGTTGTTGTACAGAAGCAACTTAAGTTAGCACGGTCAACACGTTTTTAAGTTTCAACATGGTTTCTGCCTTCAACGGTGTAGGAGGAGTAACGTACAAAATAAGTGGACTAATTAATAAGTATGTTGTATTTGGAGACTGTGGCAGACTTTTAAGCTACCCCACTAATTATTGATATTACAGTAAAAGAATCATGGCCAACCTGTTGAGCCATAGCGATGGGCACTAAGTGGTCATCCTCTGAATGAAGAATCATAAGAGGACTTCTCAGCCTCTTCAAACTGTGGGAACATGGTAAAACATAAGTCAAACTGTCAACCTCAAACTTTCTAAACAATTCTCAAACACATTAGGCTTCAATGGGTGTATCAGTTACTTTGATTTCTATGTGCTGCCTCAAATGCAAACCTCTTAAGATCTCAACATATTGTTGACAAATACACTGAAAAGTTGCATAAAGGGAAACCAACATTGACGTAAAATA
Source organism: Umbra pygmaea (assembly GCA_016801145.1). Taxonomy (NCBI): domain Eukaryota; kingdom Metazoa; phylum Chordata; class Actinopteri; order Esociformes; family Umbridae; genus Umbra; species Umbra pygmaea. The sequence goes on along the minus strand of JACXGM010007859.1, from coordinate 13,789 downwards.
TCTAAAATCAGGAAAATACATACTTTTCTTCATTAGAGAAAATTAACTTTTTTTCTGCCAATGGTTCTAGGAAAAAGAACTCAAAAAATGGTAAGTTCCGATAATACTGCGGGGAAAAGAGAAGATTTGAACTCATCAATGAATAAATAAAATTGTGGCATTTAAAAATGTACTGCATCACCATAATGAGGATGGTGGTATGAGGCTTACCCAGGCATACGGATGATCGGTAACCCCCTGGCGCAGGTTGGTGAATGCTCCCTCAATGATCAAACCATCAAGTACAATCCCTAATAAAATATGTTAAAAGTTACTAAATGGAAGTTGATTCAATATCATGACTCATAATGAAGAAAAATTCACTATACTCTTCTTGTGGTAACCATTATATTTATATGTTAAATGGGGTTTGGTAAACCCTACCTTGTTCAATTAGTTTGACTGCAGCATTTGTGGCCACTCTGTGTAAAGGGTTAAATGGTGTTAAATTCTTATACTTAAGTCACTGGCAAAATATTTTATTCATATTCATTGGGAGTATTTCAATAATCACCACTTATGTATTAGTAGTAGCATTAGTACTAGTAGGTGTGGAATCACCTTAATTGCTTAAATAGTATTATTATAGTAGACAAACTAGTAGAAATAGTATTAATAATAGTAGTAGAGGAATGGTAAATCGCACCAGACCCCTCCACACTCAATTCCAACCTTGGCCCTTGATTTGTGCGTTCACATGTGCCTGTGAAATTTGCATAAGTGTCCCAAAGCTGAGGGAGCAAAAGTGATCAACTGTGTAGGACAGGGGTATACATCTCTTACCCTACGAGGGCTGGAGCCTGCTGGTTTTCTGTTCTACTGTATCATTAATTGCACCCACCTGGTCTAGAAGGTCTAAATACGTCCCAGATTAGAGGGTTATTTTAGAAGCTAATTCGATCGTCTGATATCTACTTAGAGTGTGTGTGCAACTATGCAGTCTCCACTAACAAGTGGCTAAGAAAGTAAAATGGCACTGGGTCAATTTTGAGCATGCACAATTTTCAACAAAAGAATAGATAGGAATGGCCAATGATGACATGCAGTTGTTTGACAAAACAAAATGTAAAAAATGGAATGTTAAATTGTTAATTATGGTCATTTCATTTTACAAGACAGGAAAGATTTATAAATTAGAAATCCATTCTTGATCCATAAATTAACAGTGGACCATGAATTGCACCAGTCAAGTAAGCATGTCACAGCAGAATGGGACTGTGCCAAAGGATGGGTTGGCTCCATCCTGTTGCCAGGCATGGACATGTGTTTTATGTTTAACTTTATTAATCACAGCTGATCTCTGTCTCCAATCAGTGTTTGTAAAAGTGTTCCCTCTGCCTGATTTTCTTTGTGTGTCATTGTTCCTCTGTAACCTGTGTGGAGGTTACCTGTGTCTGAGGAGCTATATACATTCATCCATGCCAACATCACGTTACATATCTTAAGGAATGTCTTAATTTATATTACATATTGTAGCTGCTGGGTTGTAGTTTCTGATTCCTGTCTGTGCCACATAAAGCACTGTATAAATTACTTACATATGTAAGCTTAAATGTAGGCATAATGTGCGTACTGTGCTTTGTCAGCTAACCAAAGGTGGGTTTGGCGTGAAGTAGCACAATGGCGGTAGACGGCAGGTCAGGTGTGTCAGGCTGCAGGCGCTCTTTTTATACTTTTAATTTTTTGAGTTATTTTAAACTTAATACATTTGGGATCGGTAATAAACATATAAAGCAAGTTTCCCGCAATATAATAGTGCACAGAGAAACAATGGGTGAAGTTTTTTAGAAACTCTGATTACAGTGTTGTCGTGTGGACAATGAAACCGAAGATTTTGGCACATGACGTCGGAGTGCGTGCTTTTATCTCTGTTCAACGTCAGATTGTGCGCCACTATCTCCATTGTTTACATGAGGAGAGTTTGTGCAAAAAATATATAACACGTGCTTGTGTGGACGAGATATTTTTTTTAAACGAATGAAGAGAAACTCTGTTTTCAAAAAAACCTGTGTACGTGTGGACAAGGCTTAATGCAGTCCGGGGAAAACGCTATCAGTATCATCATTCACACTCTGGGGTGCCAGCAGCGAGGACATGAGGAGCATCACCGCTGTTTCTCACGAGATGGGGCACGCTCGACATCGACTGAAAGGTGGATCTATCGGTGGTGGGGAGCAGAGACCTCGGTCAAAGAAGGGTGCGATGGTGGGCATGGTAAGCCTCGGAAACCTGGACTGGTTGTCTGTCTGCGCATGGACCGACAATATCGGGGCATCCACGCTACGGAGCAAACATCTATTCATCCTAAAAACATGGTAAATGGTCCTTGTGATTAATGCAAGCGTGACAATCTGCTCCGTACAAATTGAACATTTTTTAAAACTGTCAATCATTTTCGGTTGATTTGGGATCAAGGCTCTCCTTGGAAGAAATATTAGGGTCTCCTTGGAGAGCATATCAACATCCGTAGCCTCACCCCAAAGTCTGAACAATTACATCATCTTCTTACTAACTCTAACTTTGATTATTTTAGGCTGTCAGAATCGTGGCTACACATCAATTCTCCTTTTGCTGCATTGCATGTACCAGGCTATAATACCTTTAGAATGGAGAGATCTGAGGGAAAAGGGGGAAGGTTCATGATTTATATCAGAGACCACATTATCTGTTATCAGATATGCTGGCCTCTTGACCATGATTTGGAATGTATTGGATTGAATATAGTGCTCTCATCTGAAATGTATTTTGTGCTCATTGTTGTGTATCGTCCACCCTCCTCTAATAATGATTTTTATATCACATTTAAAAAGCTACTTCAAGCATGTGATTTTAAAACAGAGGTAATACTACTTTGGGAACTAAACTGTAACTGGCTAGATAAGACTAATAGGAAATCCCTTAAGGGGATCACAGACAGTCTGGATTTTACACAATTGTTGGAAGGTCCTACTAGAATAACCACATCCTCTCAGACACAGATATAATATTCAGTAACACGAATGTGGACTGTCTGACCATAATCGGACACTATTGTCGAGGAAATTTACAAAAAAGCGCTCATCATTCTAATAAACCTGTGGAACAATTCAGGACAGCAAAAAATGAAATTGCTCATTTTCAAGGAGATTGATTGGAAAAATATTTACTGGGAGCAACATAGAAGCAGTTAGCAAAATGTTCGCTACTGAGCTAGAAAGTTCAAAGGAAAGAAAAAAAACCAATGCACTCCCCTGGCTCTACTGAAATATTGAATCTGATGATTAATAGATGCTATTAATTCATCCGTAACCACATCACAAAACTCATCAACTGTCCACCATCCACCCGCACCAAAGGTTTTGACCAATTTTCAAAACTGCACCCGCCCGCCATCCGCTGATTGGACGATAAAAGGCGCTGCTGCCGCGAGGCTAGAAAGCTCTTGACTCAGAATATCAGCAGTGAACACCTCCGATCGGCGCACAGGGACAAAAATAAATAAATAGCCTAAATAAAATGGCAAACCTGACCTTACCTGACTAGGCTACTGTACAATATTATCATTGTAGTAAAAACACAATTTGGCACATAATTTCAACATGTTGCTATTTAGCCTACTAATTATAAATGCATATTGCACTATTTCTTTGCAAAAAGAAAAAAGCTAGCCTAAAATAAGTTTTTCACATAGGCTAATTAATCCTACGCACTCGCACTGCCATGTCAGGGTGACGACTAGGCAGGACGAGCCTGTTCTGAAGACTCCCGTTAATTTTGAATGCATGGAAGAGTCTATTTCAAGTAGACAGTGAAAATCATTTTATACCAGCAGGCCTAACAATCATACAATAAATAGACCATGGAGCCTCAATATTGAAGAAACCTCGGCTCTATTCAATCCGAAATTTGCTGAAAGTCCACCGCACAACAATGCAACATGCATGTTCACATTGTTTATTGTCCTAACAACCTCAAAACGTGCATGCTTTCCTTGCACATCTAATTAATGAGCAAAGTGTTCAGAATATTTTTCTTACCTTCTTTTAGGCTGTGGGTGTTATGTCCCTTATTGAACTTGTAAAAGTTTAGCTCTTCCGTTCTTACTATAAAACGAGCCACGACAACATGGGAGATTAATCATCAGTCAACTTACTGTATTCTACTTTCTTATTGCACACTGGAGAGGAAAAAATGCTGGTAGGCTACCATAGGCTACTTGATTTTAATTTTCTTTTACCTTTAGTGAACTTGACTATTTCAAAGTGTGCTCGATTTTTTTTTTAATGTGTTGGTAACAATATTTAACAATGTTTATTTTTTCTATCATTTGATTGGTTTAACCGCCACCCACCCGCATTTAATTTAAATTTTTTTTTTGTCATGTCATCCGCCCGATCTGCGGTTGATATAACCACCAACCGCGCATCTCTACTGCACACTGTGCCCCCTTAAAAAAATAGGTGCATGACGCCCCTGTGTATATGGATGGGTCTAAGCAAGGCAGCGACTGGTGGTAGGGTGGGTGGTGGTAGGGGTGCATGTCCCTGAGTTAGATGTCAGTTTGTGTCAAAGAGTGACAGATAATGTCTCTGTGTATACGGCAGAGATGGTGGCTGTGATCGTTGGGTTGAGATGGGTGGAGGATGTGACACCAGGTAGGGTAGTGATATGTTCGGACTCAGCGGCAGTGTTAAGTAGTGTGAAGTATGGTAGGTCAGATAGAGAGGATTTGGTGGGTAAGTTGATGGGAATATTGATGGGGTTGGAGCGGCAGGGGATGTGTCTGGGATTTTGCTGGGTTCCATCGCATGTTGGATTGGAGTGGTTGGTAATGTGGGGGCTGACTTGGTGGCAAAATGAGCTGCGAGGAGGGTTGAGGTAGACATTTGTGTATTGTTGGGGCTCAAGTCTTTGATACGGGTAGCAGGGATTGAGGTGTGGGAGAGACAGTGGGGTGCAAGTGTGAAGGGCAGGTTTTTCCATAATGTGCACAGGTCAGTGAAGGAGGAGATGGGAATGGTGGGGTGTGGGAGAGAGGAGGTGGTTTGGAGTAGGTTGAGGTATGGTCACTCAGGTTTTTAAAAACACATTGAGATTAGTAGGTTGAGGTATGGTCACTCAGGTTTTTAAAAACACATTGAGATTAGTAGGTTGAGGTATGGTCACTCAGGTTTATAAAAACACATTGAGATTAGTGGAGGAACATGACACAGGTTTGTGTGATGGGTGTATGGTGTTGGAAACAGTGGACCATGTACTGTTTTTCTGTGAAAGGTATGATGTTGAAAGGGAGATATTTTAAAGTAAGGTTAGGAAGGCTAAGTGGGGATGGGACCTGGCTAGGGTGTTTGCGGGGAAGTAGGTAGTGCTAAAGGCTTTATGTGTTTTTCTTAGGACCACAGGGCTGTATAGGAGGATATAGCAGGGATGCCGTGACCCACACTCCAGTGTGGTAAGTGGCGGTATATGAACCTTTAGTTGGATGCAATCTGCCAATAATTTTAAAGAAGAAGTGCCGGGGCTGGTCATTGTGTAACCTGTTCTGTAATGTATCTTGTTATGTCGTCCGATCCTGACTTTTCTTTTGCCTTCGTGAGTACCAGTAGTATCTCTTAGTGTATCCTGTTGTCCATGTTTTGACTTACTTTGATGTGCCTTGTCTGGAGCTGTCATATTCAGTAATACAAGCTCTCTTCTGCGTTTTGTTATTGTACTGAACACCAAGTCTCAAGCTTTTCTGTTTGGAATTATCTTTTGCGTGTTTGTTGTCATCAGTTATACTTGTTTATAAATAAAACCAATATCATTTATCAAAGGCTATTGCTTCCTGACAATTCCTTGCTCCAAGCGTGACAGTAACATTGTGTGGAGTTCAGGTCAAAACATTAGTATTGTGCCACAATTTAAGTATCTGGGCATTATTATTGATTCAAATTTTTCTTTAGGAAAGTGTGCAATAGGGTGATTTTTAGCTTAGCCAATTTTAAATATATATATATTAGAAATGCACTAACTTTTAATGCTGCTAAATTATTTATGAATGCCATGATTATGTCACATCTAACATATTGTCTGACAGGGTGGGCCCAAACTAACAGCTCATCACTAAAGCATTAGCAACTCTTTATAAAAAAAATCTCAGTTTTGGATCAAAAGCCCTGTGATTATTCTTTTTTCCCTTGTCACCTTTGTATTGTTTTTAATGTATGAACTGCTTTGATGCCTTTGCCATCATCAGTGCTTGTTTGTCTGTGCTTGCTCCAATTGTGTGCTACATGTTTACAGAGGTGGACAAAGTACTGAGTAAAAGTACTTTTCTGAGTAACTCTGAGTTCACAAGTTTTGGGAAGTCTCTACTTAATACCAAAATGATCAGGTAAAGGGAGTTCACATCTTACCGGTGACCATGATTGATATTTCCTTTACTCTTTCTAATTGTTTTATAGGTTACTGTTAAGATTTGAACTCCCTTTACCTGATCAATTTGGTCTTAAGTAGGGACTTCCCAAAACTTGTGAACTCAGAGTTACTCAGAAAAGTACTTTTACTCAAGTAAATGTCCACCTCTGCATGTTTATATGTCTTACTCCCTCTTGCTTAGGCCTGCTGTAAATATAATTGTGATGTAATCATTTGTACTTCTTGTTTGCCTATTGACAACTGGGCGGGGACTACAGCTGGAAATTAGCCATAGAGGCAAAAGCTGCTCTTTTTACTGTATATTTAATTAAAGGGGACTGTCCACCACATTATAAACTAATAAACTAAACTAAACTTAGCTCTTCTGAATCACACAGTGTGTAAGTACACAATAAAGAAAGAGAGGTGGATTTCCTGCATTCTGCTTCCTGCCTACACCATCAATACATCAAGCTTGTTACACAGTAGTATGTCCTGAAGTTGATGTGTTCACCAAACCCTGGGGGAAGTCACCCTCTGGGTTTCATCAAGAACATGTGAACATGGAGTTTGAATAAAAGCTATCCTGTTTTATTAAAATCTAGTGTTAGTCACATTACTTTAAAAAAGTAATTAGTTATAGTTACTAGTTAATTCTCACAAAGAGTAACTGAGTTAGTAACTGAGTTACATCATTATAAAAGTAACTAATTACCAGGGAAAGTAACTTTTGCATTACTTAACAAAAATATAGTATGTCCAATAACTTGGAAGCCCCCAATATTAAATATGTTAAATGAATGAAATGGACACTAAATAGAATCAATTATTAGTCTGAGTCTGAGTTATAAGAGTTTGCGGTGGTGGAGAAAAATGTAGTTTAAGTTGCTTTGATGTCGTGGCTCCATCTCCTTTTGTACTGGAGCTCACATTATCAGCTGCATTCTTGGCCACTATTTTGTGGCGGCATGTGACGATGTGAGGTGCTTCATTAGATACAAATTACTTGCCACCGACGTTGAGTATCTTTCTTATTGTGCATAAGTTGCACGGTACATAAACATTCTTACCTTTCACCGCAACGAGGGAAAAGTAGTGCTTATTATACTTACAGTTCGCGAAAGCTACCTTTGAACTCGTTGGACTTGCCATCGCTCTGACTCCTAGCTGTTGGTGTGTGCGACTGTCTGTGCATGTGTGTGAACTGATCAGTAAACACCCGCCCTAGTCTGCCTCTGGTTGGTTGGCAAACAATGGAAATGTACTCTAAGCCAATCATCATCAGTTTTGGTTGTCTACCATCCCCCTGACACACACACACACACCAGAGAATTATTTTTGCCGGTCCTGTAGAGAGAAAGCAACAAATGAAAACTGCTTCATTGAGCTCAATTAAAGTAACGCCACATTTTATTGTCAGTAACAGTAATGGCGTTGTAACGGGGGAAACGGTTTAATTTCTTTGATTACTCGCTACTGAAAAAAAGTAACAGCGTTTATTTATAACGCCGTTATTCCCATCACTGTTTAAATCTCTGTGAGTTCCACACCTAATAGTCGTAAGCAGTTTTTTGTAGACAGTAAAAACCATTCAGCTAAATTCACATTTAGTCACTCACCCAGTCCCAAGGGAGTGTCCCCAGAATATCACCCGGCTGTTCCCACTGCGGGCTTTAACCCAGTGATACAGGTAGAGGGCATCAGTGGTTAGACCATCTTCAGTGGGCTCCCCACTGGAGTCCCCAAAGCCTGTCAGAAATGTACATATCAGTGGCTGTACTGCAGTGAAACAATTACTAAATTAGGCTAAATATAAACAGGTCATGTTAAACTGGGTGTGGTAAACTTCACCCTGAGCACGCTAACAAGGCATCAGACAGACAAAACTAAAAGTTGGTGAGCTTTAATTTTTTTTGGAATTGGTAGATTGTTTTTCTCTTAACATCTCTCTTAACAGTATGTAAACTGGCCAAGGAATTGAGTAACAATTGTTCAAATGTATTCAGACTATTATTAGTATTAGACGTTGGAATAGTCTAAAAAATGAAAGTTTAACCAACCTCTATATTCCAAAGCCAAAACATGGTACCCCATATTACTTAGAACCTTTGAACACACAAAAAAACTTCAGCAGATTCTTTTACTTTGAGTGAATTGTGGTAGCAAGTACATTCATTTGATATGGTGGTCTCCCTTGAGAACAGTACCCACAAAACACTGCCTTACAGTACCCACAAAACACTGCCTTTGTAACTTCAGTGTAAATTAACAACATTTTACCAAAGTATCAATGTATATTTTCAGCCATATTGAAGAAATATTTATTGTTGTAACCAGTCACTTACATTTGTTAATCCCACACGATTAGTTGCTGCCCTGTTAAAAAGAATGAGGCATTTTAAAAGAGGCATTTTGCAATATTAACATACAAAATTGCCTTTTTCTTGCTACCTTGTGCCTCCATTTCCATGGAAATAAAGGACTATTAGATTTCCATATCCCAAAGACTTCTGGTACCATTCCAGGTCCTTTCCTTGAGCCTCCTTCCACTGACTTTCAGGGACAGTGTGCCTTTAATATATTGTACAGAACACTTGTGACTACACAGGAAGTGATAACACTTGAATGTGACAACATTTTGAAGGGATGATGTAGGGATTTTTATATATAAAGTTCAATACTGTCTTTATAAAGCTAAACAAAATGGTAAATGTATGGTAGATAAGTTACATAACCATACAATGTAACTTGCAGAACAGGTGTATATTGGTCTAATTACCATACACCCAATGAGATCCCGTGCTCTGACTGAAGGTACATGTTCACTGTATGGTTAAGCGAGAGTTCGACAGGCTGGTTAAGATCAACGAAGAATGGGACCCTGACTAAAAAAAAGAAACATAATTTATGCTTATTACTCTAATTTATTACTCCTGGCTTGTCCAGTATATTCTATACAAAGTAGTATTTTGTACTTTTCAAAAGAATTCAGACCCCTGAACAATTATACCAAACTACTGAATTGCAAATGGTACAATGAACTCTAGTTCTTTTGAGTTCTTTTTTACACTAAAATCAGTTATTCTTTTTTTTCATTTAAATTACATTGGAAAATAATATCAATATTACACTCACCTCTGTGTGAAAACACAAGGTGTTTTATGAACAATCGGACCATTAAAGGCACTGAAACATAAATGAGACATACAGCCAGAATACCTCTTTTAAACCACCACAACCAACGGGTGCTAGGTCTGAAAGAGAGGCAGAGAGAAATGTTTATTTTATGGGTTTATTTGATAGGGACCATGCATATTTATGAACATTGTTGTATAAAAAAACTAGTAAAAATAACTACTTTTCATCTGCTGTCCCTAGGCAGGTGACATAGGACTAACATAATGACAGCCATCAGTCATACATCATTCATTCATTATAAAATTAAAAAGGTACACATAATGGTGACATATACATTGACAAAACAACAATCAAAACAAAACAAAAATACATTATGACAAAGACATTGTTCATCCACCTCTATACTGCATTCAATTTAATGGGTTAGAGTGTATGGATGATGAAATGTGTGACACTTAAATGTGAGTGCATCTCTGGTTTTCTAGGAGCTACTGTTTTAAGTGAGTTTTAAAGGTGCTGAATGTAGGACACTCTTATTGGGAGGGGCAAGATATTCCAGAGTTTACCTCCTAATACTGACACTATGTTTTGTCCAAAAGTGGTGCGTCTAAATGGTATCACACAGTTCCCTCTTACAGAGGCCCATGAACTACCTACTCTCTCAAGTCTTTGGAAAATGCCATGCAGTGGATTGGGGGCAAGATTATGTAACACTTTATATACCAGACAAGCATACTTAAAATGTTTAAAATTGTCAAAACTTAAAAATGTATGTCTCTAAGATATCGCAATGGTGAAATGATAATGCCTTTTAATCAAATGTTTTTATGGCTTTCTTGAATAGAGATTCAATGCTTTTAAGAGTGGTTATGCTAGTTAATGACCAGTTTATGAAAAAATACTCAAAATGTGAAAAGATCATAGTATTTAAGAACAACTTGGCAGCTTTGGTGTCAAGAAATGGCCTAACTTGTTTACAGTGTTGGGTAAAGTTACTTTTACGATTACTTGTTGAGTTCACACATTTTGGGAAGTCCCAAATTAAGACAAAATTATCAGTTAATTGGAGTTCATATCTTAACAGTGACCTATAAAACAAATAGAAAGAGTAAAGAAAATATCAATCATGGTCACCAGTAAGATATGATCTCCATTCACCTGATCATTTTGTCTTAATTAGGGACTTCCCAAAACTTGTGAACTCAACAAGTAACTCAAATGTAATTGTAAAAGTAAATTTACCCAACACTGCTTGTTTAAAATTCTGCAAATTGAATTTAACTTTATTTGCCACCTTTTTACATGACTTTTGAATGTTAGGGTGTAGTTGTTTTGGTGTTTAGGTAGAGACATGACTTAGTGAGCCAGTCATCAATGTGAGCCATTGCAGTTCTTAGTATGTGTAAAGATTAAAGCATACAACTGAACATTAACATTTTTACATGCCTCTGGCAGATAATTTATAAACAGTGTTAACAAGATTGGATCAAGTATGGAGCCTTGGGGGACCCCTACTGGACATTCACAGATTGGGGACTTTGAATCATTAATACAAACACATTGCTTTCTACTGGACAGGTAGGATTTTATCCAGTTGAGAGCTTGCTCAGAGAAATTAAAATATGTTAATTTAGATAAAAAAACTTTTTCATTAACAATATCAAATGCTCACTTTGGTCTAGGAAGACAGCACCAACAAAAGAACTCTTATCTAGGTAGCCTTTAACCTTTTCCAAAAACAAACATTTGGCTGTTTCTGTTGAGTGATGGTCTCTGAACCCAAATTGCATAGGGTGGAGTGAATTATTGATTTTATTGAATTACAGTAATTTAGCCACCCATTTTTCAATTATCTTAGAAACAACAGGCAAAATACTATTTGGCTGATAACTGGCCATATCTTTCACCTGATTTAAAAATGTGTGTGACCAGGGCCATCTTCCAAGCTGATTGCACAGAGGAATGTCTTAAATAAATGAGTCATCAATTCCCCCAACGCATGTGGTACATTCCCAGAATGCAAAACCCAAACATTTCAATAATTAACTAGTGCTGTGTTTATTTTATGTTTGTTTATGTTGAGTTGGGCAATATTACGTCCTTGTCATATACTGTACACTGGGAGCCAACAGTTAAATAATCATCCAGGAATTTTCACGTGTTTTGATAGAAAAGATTACCTTTTTTCACCAACGTGGCATTAGATTGATAAACAATTGTCATGTCAAAACATGATTAATTAAAGATGAGCTAATAGACATCATCAACTTTTTGGAAGAAATGTTTTCAGTTTATGGAATTAAACAAAAAGGTATCCAAACACATACCTACAATATCAATTGTAAACCAGAGACATTGATGATTTCTCAAATATTTTCCAGAGGTGTATACGGTAACAAGGCATGCTCTTATCTGCGCAACTTTCATTTTAGTTTATTCCTAGTGTTTACTGCTTAGTATTTACTGTCTATTTTGTAGTGTGACATGTACATGGTCCAGCTGGTGGATGAGTAACAGTTCAGCCGCCAGTCACTGCCTGCAGGCAATTGCACCAAAGGCCAAGCTGCAGCTCCCTGCAACTCCAGCCAAACTACTGGCTCCTGCACCTATGGTCCTACTGCAGGCCTCTGCCCAGCTGACTCTACTGCAGGCCCCTGCACCTCCGGTCCAGCTACAGACCATTGCAGTATCTGACCCAACTACCGGCACCTGTACCTGATCCAGCATCTGCCAACCCAGTCTCCGTTAAAGGTAATATTTCTAAAATCCGATCCGTTACAATGGAATGTCGCGCCCATGGCACAAAAAGTGGGCGAAAATCCAGCTTTTGCTCCTTTACCTGAGGTGCATTGCCCTTTGCCAGCTCCAAGGGGTTTTAAGAGATTTTGGGAAGACGATGATACTACAATCCGCCAGGGGGCAGCGTTCAAGGTTGGGGACTACCGATGGGAAAACATCACTCCTGCTATGGCAGATCTTACATTGAAACCAGGTGACGAGTTTCCTCTAGTGGACTTTGAAGCGCTACTGGAGTTGACTAGCGGGGACGGTCTTGCTCCTCCCTTTTTCTAAGATGGAGAATCAGTCAAAATCTTTGGAGCAGGGACAGGACTGTAATGAATTTGCATTAGGTTCCAAGGAAGGGAAAATTGAACTCTTGCTATATAAGAAAACACTGTGAGTAATTGATTGAGTTTACATCATTTGCATTTATAGGGGATGAATTAAGTAATGAGACTACGTAATAAAATGGTTTTAGTAATTTTACAATATTACTTATATGGAGTGCACAGGTGGGAGGGGGCCCCCAAATCAAATTCTGCTTAGGGCCCCCAAAGGGTTCAGGCTGGCACTACTTGCAGGTTTTAGTAAGTCAAATTTAAGACCTTTTTAAGACATTTCAACACCATAAAGATTGAAATTTAAGACCTATATTAGGGATGTCACGAGAACCGATACTACAGAAACCTTCCGGTTCTAAAATGACAAAACACCGACGATGCCCATTGTTTTGAAGTAGCGTAAGCACCGATACTCCGATAGCAAAGATGCCAGTGTTGGTAACACTGTAGCTAGCTAGCTTTGTCAGGGGAGGATAACTTAAAATAGCAGGAAAATCAAAAGCAAACAAAAAGGACTTCGCCTCCAGTTGCTAGCTAGGTAGTCTGCTTCGTTCGGTGGAGGATACTATAATTTTCTAATTTTTACACTTGTTGGTGCACCGTTCCCGGAGGGACTGCAATACCGAGTTGATGCGTGGAGCAGACGGAGCCAGCCCCATTTTCGAATCCCTGTTCGAAAAATCAACTTAATATATATAGTTTCCCGGTGGGGAACGTATTAGATAGTAAACTGATAAGAACATATGATTCAAAGCTTTCATTATCCAATACAATACAGCCGTATGGGACCAATGCCCAACACATTACACAGAATAATTCGCTCCGATGTGATGAAGCTAGCTTCTTTAGGGAGCCAGCTTCTTTGGTGGATTCCTAGCCTTTCGTAGTTTCGCCTTCAAAGTAATAGCGCTTCATTCAACCAGAGACTGTAAAAAATATGGACAGCCTGACTGTGACGTCACCCATTGGTTTGTGAAAAGCGTTTTTGAAGCTCATTGTGGGCGGAGACGGTCGTCGCCATCTTGGTAGCGCGTCACTCGACGTCAACCTCGGATAACCAAAAATGGTCAAAGAGGCGGTGCGTGGGTGGAGCTGAGGTGCTTGGTTGCTGA